>DWAP01004131.1:0-11258 GCA_018230625.1 Heliconius eleuchia
AACGTATAAAAATTTGAACGTAGCGGGACCCGAACCCGAATTCCAGGAGGCGCGGGTTCGAGTCCCGCTACGTACGCTAAGTATCTATCTTTCCTAAGTGTGAATTAACACTTTAAAAATGTTTAAAAAATTTTTATTGTATGTCAATCAATATTGTATGTCAAATGCCAATACTGACTGTATTGGAAGAAATTGTATACGTAATTATATAGATTTCAATAAAAAAACTCTCTAAATAACATAACTTCAGTAATCCGGTTACAGAAACATAAACTCAGATAACTTTATTAAGGGTATTAAAAGACCTTGAGGGAAAGTAGGAAAGTAAATGTTACACAACGAACCAACGATTCAAGTTGAAAAGAGAAAATGCATAAAAATAAATTCCCTTCGATGATTTCTTAAATATGTTTAATAACTTAATATAGCGTCTATACTTCTATACTAATATTATAAAGCTGAAAAGTTCCTTTGGTTGAAAACAGAAATATCTCAGGTACAAATTGAAAAAAAAAGTGTTGAATAGTCTATCTATCGAAGAAGCCTTTTTTGAATTTTTAGCTTCACGCTGTATCCCGCATATAGGAAGATAGGCAGAAGGAACCTAGTGTTAAGAATTCGGACGGAACTCAACGCCGCGCTTTGCTTCGTTACCAAAGCAACGAAATGACCGGTGTTTATCGATTCTGTTCTTAAATGTAATCTAACCTTGACAAATCAGACTAAAATTATTATTGGGAGTCAAACTACTAGTTTATCAGGTAGTATAGGAGTTTTGACGTAAATATAGCTAATTTATAAATAATTTTAATGACCCCAAGTGGCTTGTTATCAACATTTAGATATACTACACAATGGAAACGGCATTTCCTTTCAAAACAATAAAGAACATGAGAACGTTTTCTTTAACCTTTGTCTATAAGGCTATAATCTTACTGTACAGTTAACACGCTAACATTTGCACGCTTGAAAAGTTCGTATATCTTATCCATTCTAAATAAAAATATTTCGTACGTAAAATTTGAAGCCACAATCGATAATATCATTAAATATTATAACCGATCGAGGCGACCGTGGTGCAGCGTCTGACGGTAAACGCGATGGTTGTGAGTTTGATTCCCACTCGCGGTAATTAATAATTTTAATTTACCGGCTCTGGTAACAAGACCAAGTAAATTTTACGAAAATTGGACGGTAAATAGTAAAACTGAGATATACACCGTAAGTCTTTAATTATATTATGGGACTCGTAAAAGCGTTCGGGACTCTATAAGAGACAATTAGTTACTTCGTCTTCAAAATATCAATGCATTGTCTTCAAAATGGACGGGAAGTGAAGAAAAACAACATTCATTTTACCTCCTCTTTTACTCTTCGCCTTCGTACAAAAACGAGAAACGCAAAAGAAAAACTATACTATGGATAGAAAAATATTTTTGAAGACGTATAAAAATTTAAACATAATGGAACTTGAACCATTTTTACAGGCAGCCACATAGTGCTTGCATATTTCCAAGGAAAAAGGAGGGTATTCTTCCCTACCCACCCGGTGTTACTGTAAAAGCCTGTAGGGCTAACATCATAAACCTCAAGTTCGAAAAAAAAGGGACTTGAACCCGCACCTCTTAGAAACCGGCAAAGGTGTCAAAGGGGATATAAAGTTTAATTTTTTATACGTTATATAAAAATATTTTAATCATAACTTATATATTAACTAAGTACGTTTGTAGCCTTATAATGAACAAATGGTATTGTCTCTGGCTCTGTATTGGACTCTATTCAAATCAAGATTTGTTAAGCTTATTCTATAATTCACGTGTAATTCCTTTTGTTTTATAACATTTATATAATAGCACAAAACAATTAATACACGGTTTGAGGTTAGACGTAAATAACTTTAATTTTAATTAAATATTGAGAAATGAGTGTATTTTTTATGTAAAAAAATATTCTCAAAATATTAAATTTGAGTTTTTTCTTAATTTAAAGAAATTGGATACAATTGTACCAGTTGTTGTTTAACGCTACTTTTCTACTAATCAGACAAAAATAGTAGGTAAAGACGACGTTAGTAAATATGAAAAAAATCATACGTAATTGGTAAACACGAATATTACTTCGCGGAATTTATATATAAACCATTTTAAACAGTCAACCCTTTTGTCTTTTCTTATTTGCTCTTATTATTTGTAATAAAACTCTGAATATAATTTATTAAATTAGGCCATTACAACCACTTTTGACATCAGCCAATGTCAAGTTACATGAAAATGTCATTTGTGTCAGTTTTACAGGAGTTACGGGTGGCATAAGGTGAGGTGTGTTTTAGTGTTTGAACCAGTACAACCACTACCATATCTATATCAGTTCAAAATATCTCTCAAAATTTACTGCTTCACATCATTTGTGTTTTTTCTACTATACGTGACACTGGCAGATTATTTTGCGTCTGTCATCGCAAAATCAGGCCATTAAAAAAAAATAAAGTGAGGTGACTAATAAACAGATTTGTTCCTAAAACTATTAACAAACTTAAACTTAAAATCAAAATTTGATACATTTTAATACATTAGATTTCAAATATTTTGAGGACGTCGTGGCGTAGTGGCATAGCTTGTAAATGAATTATTTTCTACCATTTGGTTGTTCATCTTGTTAACGAACGAGATAAATCGCGACGTTGAGTTCCGCCACTCAACTGGCAATGTCTCGAAAATTGGGACTGTTTTAACACTAGGTTCCCTTCCTATATGCGGGATACAGCATAAAATTATGATACCCTACGTATGTAAATCAAAAGGCCGAGCACGTAGCGCCGCATGATATTATTTTCATTGTTTCGTTACGTGGAATGTAAAAAGTTGATTATGAAGAATCCTCGTGAATCATGAGCGGACAGGATGATGCAACTTGAGATTTGGCAAGTTTTATATACATTATATCAAATCAAATCAGCTTAACGCTGTATCCCGCATACAGCAAGGTAGGCAGAGGGAACCTAGTGTTAAGGTTTTTATATTCTAGTTTTAATATTATTTCGGCTTAGGTAAAGATACCGCAGTTTTACATTTATTTTTACTCCATTTTTAACTACTTTCAGATGTGGTATAATCCAAATTCTTTAGCTATAAAGAAGAGTGAAATGAAATTATTTACTTACAGCTTAAATCAAATTTATACACATACAGATTATTAACATAAAGTAATTATTAAAAATGAAACATGAGTTATATAAATTCTAGGCACAACATTTTACTTACTCATATTTTATTACATCGAGTAGGAATCGAACCTACAACCTTTGCGTTTACGGCGAGCACACTTGTGCCCCTGCTCCTCAAAATATAAAATATAATTATAATATTTTCAAATATAATGTTCAGTATTTAGAAATTTGCTATACGTACAGAAGATCTAGTCTGCACCGCCATCCATATCAGTCTGGCTCTTTTTATAAAAAAAAATAAAATAAAGCAACAAACATAAAAAAAAATCAATAAAGTTTCTCTAACATTATGAAACACACAAAACTAATTACAAATTAAACCATTCATCGCAACAAGCATTTATTGCTTCTTTCATTTACTCCTATACGACTACATACTCGTATATTATGATTTGTGACCGATCGCTTTCGCAACGGCTACATTATCAAGACAATGTGAATATAATTAATAAAATTCAATACACTCACACTGGAGAAACTTTCTTTGATAGTATTATTATTATATCATACTTTTGGAGGCTGCGCCTTTGATCTCACCAACAATAGGTGATTGATGATGTTTCACAATGAAAACTTAAATTAAGCAAGGTCTCTTATATTAAAGAGACGTAGTGTTTGAATTTTAGTGTCCATTTCGGACAGTATGATGAGAGCGTTTATGGTCACGTTTTAGTCATTGGGTAATAGTCCTTAACGATATTTTTTTATTTGTCAAATTGAAAAGGCAGTCTTATTTATACATGCTTGTGTATATATATGTGTATATTTTAATTTTGTTCAGTAGACGTATGATTTGTATTTTTGTATTAGAAAAGTCAATAAAGTTGTTCTTTTGCAGAAAATATGCTGCTATTGGTATAGCCATAGTAGTACCTGTATTCTTAATAGCTACAATAGAAAAACAACATGTGGAACCTAGTGTGGAACCTTCAAACACTCCGTTCCCTATTTTCCGAACAATAATTTAAATATTATTATTCCCCCGAGTGAGGATCGAACCCACAGTCTCTGTGTCGGCAGCATCAACTACACTAAAAATATATAATATTTAGAAAAAAAAATCAAACGTAAACACGTAATTACTTTGATCTTGAACACAATAGCCGCGCGCCACAAAACCGCGAAAGAACGGGAAATTATGAAATTCATAACATGATGTAAATCATATAACAGAATATGATAGTTTAAGCGCTCTTTATAATAAAAATATACTTAATAATTTTTTTTAATCTTTTATTTATTAAGACGAAGTTTTAAAAAAATATATGTTTGGTTAGACTTAGTGAGGATGTGTCGTAAACGATGATTTTAGTTCGAAATCTCGCTCAGAAGGTTATTTTTATAAGAAGTATTATTATTACTATTATCAAAGTTAAATCTTGGCCCTGTAAGCCCACTACTTCTTAAAATTAACAGATACTACGTGGTGGGTTATGGATCCAGCTCTACTATGGATTTATAGCAAAAAAATCTAGAAAAGAAACACTTTTGTTGATTACAGAGTGGAATATAATATATCACTCCATTTTTTTCTTTAACACAAAAAACTATCAAGTTATATAATAACGATAGAACAATCCATTTCAAGTAAAACTGACTAAACAGCGGACCAATAGCTGTCGGGCATTAGAAAAACGTATTCACGTTATTCACGCATCGGAGAGTTGACAGCATTCCAACCACGGTTTTACCTCAGCGCGGAACTGAATTCGCTCTTACCCCCATATATTTAAAGTATATTTTCCATTCCAATGGATATTTAGCACGCAAGTGCGTTACCGAGTCTATAATGCTAATGTTCCCACACGGTTACGCAAACTTAACTGAAGTAAGGTCGGTGGCTTTTCACAATCGTTTGTAAATGAACAGGCTTCCATGTTATATTGTTTTAGTGACGGCTTTTTTGTTGTATGGAGAAAGCCGAGTAAAATATATACTTATCTATAGTTTAAAAACTAAATAGTTCAAAGAAAGAAAAACTGTTGGAAGATCATTCTTTTTAAAACTTTTTATTCCGAAATATTAAGTGTCGATTGGTAAAGGCTCAACACTGCGTTAATCCAATTACAAAAAACTAAATATTTAAAATATCTACTAATTTCCTTGATACTATTGTAAATATGTATTTATAAATTTTCCAGAAACCACTTCAAATGCCGCATTTTGTCTAAACTAAACGCAAAAAGAGGGTGTTATAAATTGTATGTATATGTATGTTTGCCTGTGGCATCGTATCTCCCAAACATATGCATCGATTTCATCTAGCTTAGTTCGAAAACTGACTTGATCTTTCTTAGCCATGACTCAAGAAAATAAACACAGCCGCTTGAAGATCATCAGCTCTTTCCTAGTTGATAAAAAGTTATGAATAAAAGAGGTTTAAATGCGTGTGTGTGTTTTTTTTGTTAAAGTTACAAGCGATCTGCTGGCGGCTTCGCCGGCGAAGTCAAGGAGGTATTCGTGTTTTTATATAATGTATAAACGTGAAAGCGTAAACAAACAAACTTACATTCACATTTATAATATTAGTATAAGTAAGCACGCGACCATTTCCTACAATTACTCTTCACATATCAACATATGCATCTACGTTCCAACGTTTTTCTACTGTAATAATGACTAAAAATATTATTTCTAAGAGATATTACTCTTCCGGATGCATTAGATAGAAATTCTTTTTTTTTCTAATTAGCCCGAGCTTTAGCTGATTAGAATAGTGAAACAGTGCTAGCTTAGTTATTTTCAATACAACCTCCTTTCACCTTTCAAACTGTTACTTTTGCAAAGACTAACCAGACTAGCCTACCAAGTAAATGTGTTCTTTGTAATAATACAGATATCTAGATGCAAATAAAATCAGAAAGTTAATTTATAGATATTTCAATATTTTTAGAATGTTACTATTGTTTTAGACAATTAGATTAGAATCAAGTGTTAAGACACTTTGGTCCTCATACACTGCCCAATTTTCGAGACGTTTACGAGAATTCAACCCCGCGCTTTTCCATCCAGAGCGATAAATTACAGTAAATATAACTCTCTCGAGTAAGAATCGAATCCACAACTATCGCGTTTACAGTCACAACGACCTCTATTATATATATATGTACTCTAATATAAAAAAATAAATAAAGTGATATCGTAACTGATACAGTCGTATCAAGAATAACCTTTTATTGTACGGTAGTGAAAGTGAAATAAAAGAAAGTGGTGAATCACTTGCCTTAATAAGGTAACATAATACTTAACTGGCGTTTTTATATAAGCTAATCCTATATAAGTGAAGATTTATTTGCCGACAAACTTTCTTTTACGGAGAATATCTCCTAATAATATAAAGCTGAAGTTTGTTTGGTGAGACGCGCTTTTCTCCGAAACACAAAGGCCCTAATATCATCGATATTTTCAATATAAATATTGAATATACTTTAAACGATTAGTAGTTGTTAATTATTTTATAGGCTAATAAAGTGAATTGAGCTACTTTTATAAGTTGCTAAAAATATTTAAGAAACCTGCGCCTTATCTGTCAATACATTTTTTTGTTATTAAATGAAATACAGTTAAAAAAAACTTTATAAAAAAATTCATAAGCAGATTTATTATTACAATCGTCACGTACTGGTAATATTAAATATATGTAATGACTTGTTGTAGGTACATAAAAAACTAGTAAAATAATTTTATTGTAATATTAATGGATATTATTACTTACATTATTTACATTATAAAACACCGTTATTGTTTAGAATTTTCGAGATTGTAAAGTAGAAATATAAAGTTATTTAATATTGAACAGATTTATCATTTATATCATTATCCCATTTTTTTTTAATTATCTGATCCTATTACTAAAACTCAGTTGCCTGTCTATTTGTCTGTCAGTCTATCACCAGGCCTGACCCATATATATTGAACCGTAATTCTAACAGATATAAATATTTAAACATAATATATACATATTTATCCTATACAATAAATGATTTTTTTGTTGGTTTCAGAGTTTCGTACCTTTTAAAGAAAAAAGGAATCCTTATAAAATCGCTTTGTTGTTCGTGTGTCTGTCAAGAGCCTTTATTTCAGGAATGCTTGGAGATATCGAGTTGAAATTCGATTCGGCCCTATGATTTCCTGAAAAAATGTATTTCCACATTTACTTTAAAACTAAAATATGGCGATTATTAATTATGGGTTCGATCCCCACTTGAAGAAATTAAACATTTGTTTAAATTTTATATTTCCATATCTTCGCTCTGGCGTCTTGATACAAGGTGAAGCTGATATTTGATATTGATACAAAACATAACATAACGACTGAAAATTCAAAAGAACATCAGAACATTCAAAAATTCCATTTGTAATATTAAAAAAGAATAAAATTCTTTCTACTCATACTAGAGGATAACAGAGATTAAATGATTTTGTTCTACGGATTATAGAACAAAATTCATTCATTCATTCTTAAGTGAGAACAGAGTGATATATTACTAATTTCCGTTAAAATGATTATGAACAAAAAACTAATTTTAGTTATGAATAATATTGTAGTATGTCAGCACATTGAATGTTAAATGTGGGCGTTGGAATGTTTATTCATATAATATTAGTATAAAGTAAGTATAATCTATAAGCATATACGTACGTACGTACACACAACCTGTAATATGTAGTCTTTTGTAATAAAAAGACCTTAAAGGTACTTGGGCTACGTAAGAGATCTTATTGAAAACGAATTCTTTTTCCAGTTTTCGCCCAGTAGACGTCGAACCCACAACCATAGCCTGTAACTATAATCAAACACTGTTCCATTCTACCACTACGGTGTGTTTATGTTGTTACATATACCTATGTGTATTTTACATCCATATAAATCAGACTGGTGAATAACACGCATTTGTTTATGAATAGTTTATTTTTATTTTAACACGCTCGAAGGACCATTTTAATATTATTAAGAATGTCGTATTTGTCTTGTATGTCCATTAATAAAGATTATTAGCAATTAGTTATTTATTTTTACTGTAACTGTCTACCCACTACTGTTAGAAGTTACGTACAAAATTATTTACCTTGAAGTTTTCGATGAAACATTATCAGCCTACATACTAAATAACTTACAAGCTTAGAGATGAGAATTTTCTTTACGAGTCCACTGGACAGTATGGTAAACCTTTGTCTATCTAAAAAAATAAGTATTTACTAAACATGAAAACAACAAGTTACCCATATAAAATATATTGTGCAATACAATTGATTGTCTTTTTTATATACTATTATGTATATACATAATATATTACATAAAATAAATGATTATATACATGATATAGAGTATTACGTATACTAAATTATATATTTTCTATATAAAATTATTAATTTAAACGACCAAGGTTGCGAGAGTGTTTTATCCGTTTTAGTTAACCTATTGCATAGATTTCTATATAATTTTTTTATACTTACTTTATATAATATTTAGAAAAATTGTAATAATTGAATAAATATATAAAGTGGTATTTTATTTCAAAACTAGCGACCTGCTTGCGGCTTCACCCGCCTGAACTGCGCAATTAATAGATTCTAATCTGAATAATGTTCATGTTCTAATAACATTATGATTTTAAAGACAATAATTTTTAATAAAAAAACTAGTTAAGTGTGATTCGAACTAATCCATCCATCCATCCGAAGATTCCGTTAAAATTTATGTATTTGAATCCAATTTTTATAAGTTGTAATTCCCGTTGACCTACAATGGGAATAACGACTTACAAAAATTGCCAAATTTAAGTTTGCACTCACTTTGATTTTCAGTTTTCAAATGTATTTCTTTATTTGTATTGTGAGTTCTTACTGTGATTGCGCAGCGAATTACATACAAAATGCAGCAAAAATTATGCGATTTCGATTGAGGTACGGAGTCCTAAAAATTAAGTTTTGCAAATTCAATTAAACTTTTAGTTACGTTTGGTCGAACAAAATAATAAATGTTTTATATTGATATAACTATTTATTTATAAACTTTAGCCAAAACACTGTATTTGTATTAGTTAAGCCGTTTTTGAGATTAGCGTGCGCAAACGCATAAACAAACAGGTTGTTTTGGATTCTATTACATAGATCGATGATGAATAATAGTTTTTCTCATATATCATCTAAGTTACAATTCGATTGGTTACTATTTTATTATGGACTTATAGATTTTAAATGACATCACTTTTAAAAAATATTATCTTAGGTTCTTTTTAGAAAACATGGTAATAAAGAAAGTTTTCATTTGTTGTTGTTCAAAAGACGCAAAGTCAAATCCTTTTAAATATTTTTACACACTTTTGTAGCATCGTCTGTTTTGTATCTCATTTTATGGCTTTAAGATGTGACAGTTGAGCACAGTTTATTCTGCTAATGTCACGTAGAAAGAATAAGAGACGACGGAGATTGATCAGTTAAATATAATGGATGTTACACTTAAACCGCCTGAAAAATAATGGCGATCTCAAAATATATACAGTAGAACTACATAGGGTTCCATCACTCAACACGAAATGTTTTCATATTGGTTTCTTTCTGCCCAACCTTCTATTTACGAAAAAGGAATAAAGCCTGCATTTTTTCCCACATTGTCGTTTATATAATTAATTAATACTTATTGGCACTATAGAGAGTCTGATTGTAAACGCGACGATTGTGGGTTCGATTCCTACTCGAAGAAATCAGTGATTTCCACTTCCTTGCTCTTGTAACAAGACAGACGCAGCGTTCAGTTCTGCCACTCAACAATCAATCAAACGCAGTGTCTTAACACTAGGTTCTCTCTGTCTACCCTGAAAATGGTTTAAATCTGACTGATGTTCATAATATACATTTTAAATAATTTTTACACTTACCTGGTACAAAACCTTTCGTATCCCTCCTCTCAAACTCCTCAGCCTTCTCCGGCTTCTCTTCCGTATCCAAATTCTCACATATCACACTATGAACGTATACAAAAACACACACGCACAACAAAACGATCTTTAACTTGCCTTGCATTTTATCAAGTAACACTTATTTGATTATATATTTATGTACGTATTGTATAAGCCATTTTAACTGACAGTCACATTTTCACTAAAATAAACCTGCACCAACACTTTCTTTTGTGATTTTCGTATTTTTTGTGTAGTTTTTCGAGTTTATTTTAGTTTTATTAAATATTGAACAATACGTGTTATGTTTGTCGCTTGAGCGAATGTACTGAGTTTAGAGTGGTAGGGGCAACCCCACTGCGCGCGCGCAAGCCTTCAATGAACGTACCGCTATACGATAGGGTTATTATGTTTTACGTTTTGTTTTTATTAATAGATACTGTTTAGAATACTAGTGTTATGTTTTTGTTAACAATATGAATATTTCAATATGATATAAGATATTAATTTGGAACTCTAATTAGTATATAGATATATTTTCATTTAAAATAATATAAAATAAAATTATAATTAATTTAATTGAAAATGACTTCTCATATTAAAAACGCCTTTTGTCTCGGCTAATTGAAATAAATAATAAAATAAATTAAAAGCATCTGAAAAACTCTTCATACAAAAATCATTACGTACTGTACACAAAAAAATAAACATTTTTCAACTAATCTTAGGAGATATATTTATATATATACACGTAAAGTAAGGTACATAAAACCTTTCAGTTACTGAATCACTCAAAAACAACGTACTGACTACTGGGTTTAGAAAATTGATGTTTTTCTTATAGGTAGGTTAGGGAGTATAGAGGACTATTAATTTAGAGAGGATTTCTCGAAATTTCTACAGTAAAGAAACGGGATTCTTCACTCCATTTAGATCGTAGATTCAAATATGCCAACACGCATTTCTTCACTAGTATAATACATCTTTACATTTAAAAAAAGTGGCAGCCCTATCACTAAGTACCGCACACCATATAATGGGCAGATAAGCTATCTGAGAAAACCGTGGTCAGAGTAATTAAACGCGATATTATACCGTTACTGTTCGTGATAAGCATTATTATTTACTTT
>DWAP01004132.1:0-11258 GCA_018230625.1 Heliconius eleuchia
AAATCAATAATCATGTATTTTAAGCGGGCGAAGCCGCGAGCGGGCCGCTAGTACATAATATAAGAAATATCTCAATAATAATTTGTAAAAATACCCACATAAATTCAATAAATCCAATAGAATTGTGTAATTCTCACTTATTTGTAATGTACATAAATTGTATACTTTATATTATACCTTTACGTACTAAATAAAAAAATATTACCGATAAAAAAATATTATCTTATTCTATCGATTTATTTAGGCAGAGGGAACTTGGGAGCCTAGTGTTAAGACATTCCGTACTCCATTAAGACACGTAGCACAACGCCGCGTTTTCCTTCGTTACCAGAGCGAGGAAATGAAAATATTTAATATTTCAATCCTCTGACTAAAAATGTAACCCACGACCGTCGTATTTACAGTCGTACGATTGTGCCGTATTTTTGATATATTTTTCGAATTACACTGGCATAACGTCAGACTATAAACGCAATAGACGTTATAGAATAGACGGCCCTCTATTCTTCAATAAAGTAATTATTTTCATTTTCTTTTCTCTGGCAATACAAACTGCGGCGTTGAGTTCTGCCAATCACCACGCAGGTTCTCGTATTAGTGTGAAAAGGGGAAAATGAAGTGCCTGTTACTAGATTATCTATGCCTACAGCTCTAGAGAGTAAAAGGCGTGAACGATTTAGATAAGCAATAATGGTTTTATAGATTCCTTTAAACGAATATTCTATCGAAAAGAACATTTTCATCATCAATTGTTCATTAAAATATTTATTACAAACTAGAAATTCCAATGTTTTTTTATATTATAGCCAAAGGATAATTAATATACAGAGTGGAAGTGTCAGCGCTCCTTTTACGGGAACAGCATATAGGATAAAAAAACTTAAACTAAAGAAAAGAAATAAATCAAGACACCTCAATAGTTTAGATATAGGATTTTTTTTCATTTCACGATGCTTATCCAAACCTGTATTTCGTGTGAAGCAGTTGCTCATAAAGGTTAAGCAACATTGACTTTGCCGCCAATACCTACGACTCGATTTCGGAATGAGGTGTATGCGGCGGTTTCCTGGTTGATAAATTTATGTGTGCGTGCGTCATTCTTGACAAATGCAATAATTAGATTATTTATTGTGTTTGAAAAACACTTTTTTTCAGTTTTAGATAAAAAAAAAATTTTTATTGTATTATACTTTTATGGAGTAGTTGAAATTGTGGTTTCATTTAAAGTGGTGCTGACACTTCCACGCTGTATACTTTTTAATAAAAACCTCTAAGAATATGAGTAGGTACAAAGTTGCATTCGCATACATGAAAATATTTATTTTGTATCTAATAGTTAGATTGTTTATAAATATTTTGTAATGCTATCGTCAAAATAAGCGTTAAATATATATGATATTCTATTACATTTACACACTTAATAGAAATACGATAACAAAGATTTGCATAGCTAAGATAATTATTATATTTAAATCGCCAATAGTAATTTGTCCTGTATCATTCTAAAATAAGTGGAATTCCCACTCGCAGAAGTGAAATATTATAACGAGGCAAAGCGTGGCGTTGAGTTACGTACCACCACCACTTAAAACAACAACACTTCAAGAATACGGCGGAAAGTGGGGAACGGAAGTATTTTAATAGAAACAGAGTATAATAGACACGAGGTTAACTAAAAAAAAATGTGCTTAAAGATAAATTTTAACCTTGATAGCGCATATATTTACTATGGACTAGCTAGTCAAAATTCTTAGCGTTTTGACCAAAAATTATGATACGTTACAAATGGACAGTATTAATACGTGTTGAATTTTCCCAATACGCTGAGTGAAATCTATAAATTTTCGAAAGGGCTTAATTGCTGTTGGGATATGGGATGGCCTTTACAGGGTCACCTGATGAATAACTACGAGCTTAGATGGACGCTTGTGAAAGAGGCAGCGATTAAAGGGAAGTGGATGGTAGCTTTTTTGTTTATAAATTCATTGGACGATTCAAAAATGCTTATAATATCTATTTGAACAAATAATATTTTGAATTTAAATTTGAATGCTCTGCGTACGCTGGTCAGAAGGGCGTATGAACGTTGGGCCCCAATGTGCGGAGGCGCAGAGGTGTCGTGAGATAGGACTGGCCTCGTCGCCTCTGGCTCGCCTCAGACTCACAACACAGTCTCCGGCGGAGAGTGTGTTGTGAGTCTGAGAAATGAACCTTGCCTATATACTGAGCGTTTGCGGCAGTAATTAGATCATCGGGATCTAGAACACTATTCGGGCGTCGAAGAAGCGGGTATGAATGAAGAGCGTACTTACGCGCTTCGACGATAAAGGGATTGGAGTGGGAATCTGCGCGCTCCCAGAAGCCTTTGCCTAGCCGCTTGTAGAACTCCTTTAACAATTTTCATTCGAAATCTTTGTGTAGGTCCTCGTTGCGTACTTAGCAAGGGCATCCAGATGCAATACGGAATTTGTCTTAATTACAATAATTTAATACTAATTCTAATAACGACTTTCCCCAACAGAATTTTAGACCATAATGCACACGAGTGCCTTTTTCTTTTTTTTTAAATTGGCTTTAATGCTGTTGACCTGGACTGCTCTTGACAGCGTCACCGGACGGGCCACAGGTACCGTGTGGTTTTATTGGAAATCCACCGGAAAAGACATGGTATACTACCCCCACTTAATATAATCGGGAAACGGACGGACGAACGGACGTCCTCTTAATTACAGTGACACCTGAATAAAGGGGATATTTAGAAATAATGCTATATATAATATATGCGAACATTTATAAAACATAGATATACCGTTTCGCGATTTTTTTTACATCTAATGATATTAAATGTTTTTGTAGTACAATATACTTACCATATGTATATTAAACTATTTTTGCAGTGAAAACGCGCTTAAAGCAATTCGATTTCATTATTATTGTTATTTCGTTATTTAAAGTAACTTAGAATTACAACTTTGATGTTATATAGCTTATAGCACTTCAGAGGAATGTAGTTCTGAAACAAAATGTAAATCCTACCGGTAGTTCTAGCGCTTTATTATATTGGTAAAGATAGGTATTGGTATAGATAGGTAACTTGATTATGAATCAACTCTTAAAAACATTATATAGTATAAGCAATGTTAGGCACATTCATATATTAGTAGTATTACAAGGTGAATGAATAGATAAATAAACAGATAAATGGGTAAATAAAGGAAGTATTTATTATTTTTGTAGTAAAAAATATGCAAATATTCAAAATTCTAGGTCAGAACAATAACTTTCTTTAAGTCTTTGACATATTTATAAAACAAAATAGAAAGATCATAATTACGATTCTTACACAACAACACATTATCGATGCAAATAGAGGAAGCTTATAAAGGACCCGCGGTGGGCGAGCCTGACTCGCGTTTGTCCGGTTTTTTTTATTTTCCAGATGCATGCAGTCATTATTTTATAATTTGTGGTGATGAATTTACTAAGTTTAGAAAAAGTTAGCTGTATTAAAATTATTTGTTGCTTTACCTACACCTAAGCTTAAATAACTTAATAAAAAGTAATAAAAAATCAAAATATTATTTATTTCTTCCCTTATTTATTGTCATATTTATCGTACAATTAAATTTAAATGTAGTTTTTGTCTTAAATACATCGAGCTCAAAGCGCAAAACATTACAGACGTAATATTGGTATATTTGGTATATTATTAAAAATGGTTTTATAAAAATTATTATTTGCCTAAAATTTTTTGAATTTCCAACAAAGATTTCTTTTTAGTCTCCGGTATATACAATATAGTAAATACAAATGCACATGCACATGTAAAGGAAAAGAACCAAAACGCTACGTAGGGTCCTAAATTATCGACGACCGATCCAAAGGCAGTGGTCAGTAAAAACCCAGCTACCCACGTGGTAGTTAATGCCACACAGGAACCTTTGCTTCTAACATTTGATGTGAACATCTCTCCTATTAAACAATTTGGAATGATACCCAATCCTGAAACAAAATATACATATAAAACAAAATTTCCGAAATTTTGATGTATCTGTAAAACCCTTAAAACTAAATTAGATCTTTTTTAATGATATATTGAACACTGGAAAGACCACACCAGTGGCGGCTTAGCTTCATTATCCCTATTTACAAAGGAAGTGTTTAAGATTGTGGTAGTTAGAGGGGACATCAAGCTTATGAGTTATACCATGAAGTTCTTCGAGTGCATGCTCGACCTAAGGCTACGCCGAAAGTGTACTATCTCTGAGTCTCGATATGGATTTCAACCAGGATCGGGCACTATAGACGCCGTTTTTGCCCTCAGAACTTTGATGAATGCATACAGGGAAAAAAGGAAAGCTCTGCAGGTTACTTTTTTAGATCTGCAGAAGACCTTGCACTGTGGGCCTAGTCATTATATTTGGGGGGAATTAATGAAATTCCAGAGGCCTTTATTAATTTTATCACAGACATTTACCACAACTCCGATTGGCGACACCAAACCCTTCCATATTTCAGTGTAGGTTAACCAGGGCTCTGCTCTTAGTAAGTTCTTGTTCAATATACGTATATTGACGCATGAGAATTTCTTAAACTAAATGTATCGAAGACTGAGTACATGGTTTACGGGAGCCCGGACTCGAGCATTACCATTAAAGGTTCTGAGCAAGTCGCTAAGTCGGAAAGGTTCAGGTACCTTGGGGCCATTATTGCATGAATCTAGAACAACAACATCACTACAATAACATCATCCGCTCTGTTCTTTTATACGGCAACGAATATTGGCCGGCACTGTCTCGGTAACCTCAGGAACCTCATGACACAGAAATGAAGATGTTGAGGTGGATGTGCGGCGTAACGCGGTCTGAACACGCGATGTAACACCAGAGTGCTACCACCTGTAGTTCACAGGTGCGTCGCCGGCTTTTAACGTGGAGATAGACTCGCTGTTTGATGGTATCCATATATCATATCGACCTGGAAACATTGCCGCAAGTAGGTCATTCCACAATTCTATGGCGCGTGGAAGGAAGTTCCTACAAAACCGCACAGTAGTGTAGTGCCACGTATCCAGGTGGTGTGGATGATATACGGCACGTAACAGGTCAAACCGTTCTTTAGAACAATCCCCATGATAAATGCGGTCAAAAAAGCACAGCGAGGAGACATAGAGATGTCTCCTCGCTGTGCGTAGAGATGCAAAGCCAAAGTTTCAAGCCTTTCACAGATCATTGGGCCCCAAATGATTCCAACAGCTCTACATTGTATGCGATCATATGGTTCAAGCTAATAATGGGGTGCGCTAGCCTAGAGATGGGAACAGTACTCCACATGACGCCGAACCTGGTCCCTATATAGGGCCAATCGGTATTTTGACGTGAAGTATCGTATCTCTCTCCTAATGAATGACCCCCATTTTCTTCGAGGCCAACTTGGCCTTGCCTTCCAGATGATTGCTATACTGGCAGTCACTCGAAACGTTAAGGACCAATATACTGATACTAGCTATAAAGGCTGGCTACAAGAGTATTTTTAGTGCTTAACGCACAAATTTGTGTCTTCAGGGGATTGAATTGACCCAAGTTCCTTTCACCCCATGAGGAGACATTCTCGAGGGATGCCTCAACAAAGGACACAAGTTTAATTCAGTCGACGTTTTCCCGAGAAAGACATGCGCAGCTGGAGTAAACAGCGTCCACTGTGCTATCGTCTGCATAGCAATTAATGCTAGAATCCTCTAATATGTCATTGATATTCAGAAGAAACAGCGTAGGGGACAGCACAAAGCCTTGGGGAACGCCAGTGTTCACGGGCATGCATTCCGAGTAAACCACCGACAGCGGCACCTTGATGCGGCGCCCAGTGAAAAAGCTGGCGATCCACTTGAAAAAATTTGTGGAAGCCCGTAGGATGAAATTTTTGCAAAGAGCGCCCAAAGCCACACTCGTTCGAAGTCCTTAACCATGGCCAAACTAACTGCCAGACTCTCTCCCTTGATTTCTATAGTCGCAGTTTGGCCACGTTGCGCGCTTGTCTAGAAACTATGTGGAATTAAAGAGCCATGTTTGTCCCTGGAGTTAGACCTCTCGGATGCCCAAGGAAGCCAATGGTCTAATCACCGAGGACGTTAAACACAAACTTGCTGCTTCACTGCTTGCTGCTTGCTTCACTGCTTAACTTACACCACAAAGTGGTGTCAGTTAAGCAGGAAGGTAGACCCTGGCATTATGCTATGCAGGATTAATGCTATCCCGCACGCAGCAGGGTCGGCAGAAAAAACCTGGTGTTAAGACACTCCGTTCCGAATTTTTACCGAACTCTGGTTTTTCACTTTCTACCGAATTCTAGAGTACATTTTATGTTAAATAGATTAGTTTAATATTCTTTAAGCCATAATTATAGTAATAAGTATATAGTAATAAAAGGTAAAGATCAATTAATTTTATCAACCAAATATTTCTATCCAATCGATTTATATCATGAGCAGTAGCAACAAATGTCCATGTGAACTTGTGAATCTACGATTAATAATTCCTTACCAGAGTCATAACCAATAAAGAAAAAGATCAATATAACCAATGGTAACCACTTCACGCTGTCCAGTGCGGGAAGATTCAAATGTAGTAAATAAAAATATATACCCAATGCCATCTGAAATAAACAAAAAAAGCAATATTAAATGTGTCTCGTCTGCACAGGCTACAAAATGTCTGATCTCGTGTTTTCTGCTTCTGTAGTAAATCTCTTTCTTAGTGCTCCCAAAAGGACCAATTCATGTCAAATGTTACTTTTTTACGTTGCGTGTCTGTTAGTCACTCACTAACGGTAAAGAAATAGATAGATATAATAATATTAGTACTTTTCATTGTACACCCAAAAAGAAGTAAATAAATCAGCTTCACGCTGTATCCCGCATACAGCAGGGTCGATTTTACAGTCGCACTTTGTGCCAGACTAGAATAACAATAAAATAATTAAGAAAAAGTAAAGAACGGGAATGTACATATTTCACACATGTAAACTCACATACATATATACATATATAAAATAAGTGAATTAGTAGATTATACTTCTATTTTTTATCTCAATTTGGTTACTCACCATGCTAATACAACATGCGGCAGTAGAATATAACAAAAGTTTTCTTCTCCCAACATTATCAATTAAAGTTGGCGAGATAACACTCCCAATTAATTGAAAACATCCGATAATAATCATAGCATAGTTGTAATCTATTGAAGAATTAGCCATTTCAAATATAGATGATGAGAAAAATATAACCGCCATAACACCACTAAGGTGCTGTAAGATATTCATACTAAGGACGATAAATAGTGACTTTTTGTTAGTTTTTATTGTAAAAAGTTCAACCCAATCCATTTTTTCGTTGGTCGAACTATACTCCTTTTTCGTTTCAAATAATATATCTTTATCTTCAAACCTTCCAATCTTCTTTAGAATTTCAAGGACTTTATCTTCTTCATCTACAAGCATATTATTATATTTTGGTTTCACTTTATGTGTAAGTTATGACTAGCTGCTCTTGAACAACTTCGTCCGCTTGAACTATACGAATATTTATTTAATTATATTTTTTGAATATTGATTGATTATTATTTTAATAGGATTATCCATAATTGCCGTAATTAAGAAAATTATTTAGTTATTATATATCAACCGTGCGTGCGTACGGCAAATGTAGTTTTTCCTGTAAAACCCTATCCCGCTGGAACTCTGGGATAAAAACTAGTATTTGCGTTGCTCCATAACCAGTCTATCAGTCAGTGACAGTAGCGTAAAAATTAGTTTAGGTGTTTAGGTGCTCAGACAAATAGAAAGACAGAGAGACAGGCAAAATCTTCCTGTAAATAACTATACGCAAATGAAAAATCACAGTTATTGGCAATTACAGACAGAAATTTCTTATTTTTATCTTTACGATATCCCTGCACACAGTAAAGTAAGCGTAAAAATGAACCTGAGAAAGGTAAGACACTCTGTTCCCCTTAAGACTTTCGTGCCTAACTTTCTGCCGAATGCTCAAATGTTGAAACTCAACGCCGCTTTTTGCTTATGCTTTCAGTCATATGTTTGTGCCTCTGCTCCACGACGATTGAAAATTTCATTTTATTTATATATTTAGATAGATATACAAATTTGAAAGTGATAACACATCCACATTTTTTATACCATCTTTACTCGCTATACCTTAATTATATTCATTATGCTCATCTAAAAAAGTTACGAAAAAAAGAAACGTGTTTAAAAAAATCTTCTCTAAAACAAAAATCTGTTACACTCTTAAACTCTTACCTATAAATATTGAATAAAAACGGTTGCAATACTAAGATACCTTTCAAAACATAATACATCGGTGATTCCGGTATACTTAAAACAGCAACCGTAAATATAATCGACATAGCCATTCCAATATAAACTGTTTCTTGATAGGAAAGAAATGGTCCAACGGAAAACATTGTAATTGATCCACAGGTAGTGAATATTCCGAAAGCAGCTAGGAGAATCCCTCTGATATGTGTGGATCTATAAAAAAATCAATCAATATAAAACCAAATTATAAAATCTAATAAACGCAAATAAAAACAAGGATACTATTAAGGCCATAGTAGAGTAGTGGGACGCCGTCTGACAGTAAACGCGATGGATGTGATTTCAATTCCCATCCGGAGATATGATTTTAATTTAAATTATTTTCATTTACCAAAACGAGCTGCATCGTGTCATCATTTAAAATTGAGGGAAAGTGGGAAATGGTTTTTTTTACAACAGGTTTTTATACCCTGCTATGCGGAAACTGTGAAGTTTCTTTGTTAGTTGCCATCTGCCCTTTTATCAAATTACGATTTTACTATACCTCTGTCCTCACCTATAATATTTAATTTGTCATCACACGGTTTCTTATAGTAAAATTGATAGAATCATTTGTTAAAATTGTTTTTTAATTTGTTAAAAACATTTGAAAAATGTATGACTGAACACGAGATAAGGTAAGCTTGTTTTTCGGGCGCATGTTTATGTTTAAATTCAATTCATAGCACAAGTTCCAGTTGTTTTGTGTTTCACAAAATTGGCTGGAAACGGAGGCTTTTAACACCCTTATTTTTACCGCTATGAGTTATTATACTCGTATATAAACTGTTTTTCGTTTATAAATATTTTACATATCTAGTCTATACTAACGCCATTTCACCTATATATACAATGTTGCTGACAACTATGATTGATGTACCACAGCTATTTAGTAGTCTTCCAATATATAACATCGGCAAATTTTTGGTAAACAATAGAATAATATATGTGAGAATTGTCAAAATACCACCATAAATAAAACATGGTTTTCGACCTTGGTAGTTTGATAGCCATCCCACCAAAAATGGACCTGAAATCAATAAAATAAATAATAATCAATAACTGTGACCGATAAAACTCAATATTTTTGTAATAAATATGAAAATTGTGATCCTACATTACTACTTTTGCACAAATTAAGAATTATAAATATTTTTAATAATAAGAAATATATTAAGAAGAAATTAAATATATATAAACAGATATATGTAATAATTCTATATTATTAAAAATGTTTTTAATATACAGTTACATTTTCATTACTCTATAAAAACCAAACACATTTTTTCCCAATTTTTTTTTATTTGTTAAGAATGACGCACACAGACACAAACCTATCAAAGCGACAACACCACACATGCCTCGAAATCGAAATCGAGTCGTAGGTAATGGCGGCGATGATGAAGCAGATCGGCATCGCTTACTAGTATTTTTGTAGTAGTATGTGTTTACGTTATTGTTATCTATTCGTATCTGCGCCATATGACATACATTATGAATAAACATCGTAAAATGAAAAAAAATATTCTACGTCTAAACTGTTGAGGATCTACATTAATTTCTTTGGGTATGGGTTTGAAATATTTTATCCTATATGCTGCCCCCGCTAAAGGAGCACAGACGCTTCCACCTGTTATACTACTAAGCTATAAGGGCCTACAAACATATTAGAAGCAAGCACCGACTTTCTTCACATTAGGTTATTTAAATTAATAATATAATAATTTTGCTATATTAAATTCGTAGGCACTTTTCATTTATTAGGTTTTCATCTAAACCCTAATAAATTACAAGAGCCAGACAGTAACCATGCTAAATGGATAACGTTATTTTTAATATTATTCCCAAGAAAATATAAAACACACCATACAGCGTGATGCTGAAAAAAAAGAAAATATAAAAAAAAAACATTTTTATAATTTAACGAAAGTTAGGCATAAAATAGTTATGCATTGCATGCCTTATTTACCTGAAACAAATTGCATAATCCCTTATAGTACTTGTTGTTAGGTGTATGCGCACAGGAACTTTTAGATTTTATAACATAACGAAGGTCTGGCTGCTTTCGACTCCCCTTACATAAGTAAAGTGATCAAATTACATACGTTAAATACGCAGTGATATGAATTTCATCGAAAAACTTAGAACGGAGTGTGCTAACGCTTAAGGTTCTCTCCGCCTACCCTTCAATATACCTCTATATGTAGGATAAAGTGTGCAGCTACATAAAAGTCATAAATGATACCTGGTATAGATCCAAGGTACAATAAAGAGCCAACTAACGAAGCCTGCGTCTCAGTCAATTCATGGGAAAGTGGAGATTCTTCTGGATTTTGTAACTTGGGTATAACAGGTCCTGACCAACTCAGGTTGTAGCCCAATAACATTTGCCCAATATACACTGAAAAGTAAAATTAAAACATATGTATGTAAAATTATGTGTAAATTGTAAATGATATGATTAAAGAGTAAAAAAAAAAACTTTGCAGTGGCAGGATTTTAGTACGATTTAATTTTATATTAGCTTTATTGAAAATTATCCGTAATTACGATTAGCTACGGTACATACAATTGATTTAATCTTATCTTTATAAATAAAAAAGGATATATTCAACAATAACACTGTTATCTGTATAAAATTACACGCTCAGTACGCCATAATCAAAGAACCAAACCAAACCTGTATAAAATTATATCTCAGAGCAAATATATACATATATATATAAAATTTAAAAAAAAATAAATTAGCTTCACACTATATCCCGCACACAGCAGGGTAAGAGGGAACCTAGTGTTAAGACACTCCGTTCCCCACTTTCTGCCGAATTTTGGTGGCATTGCGTGTTGAGAGGCAGAACTCAACGCCGCGCTTTGCCTCGACACCAGAG
>DWAP01004133.1:0-11256 GCA_018230625.1 Heliconius eleuchia
CTGACTACCCCGCTAGGGATAAAGCGTGAAGGTAGTAGTAGTAGTAGTAGTAATATATAATATGGATATATCTCCTTTTTATCGGATTCTTGTGACATTGCTAAATTTCTGTTGATTGTATTATATTCGAATGCACTTTATCATATAGATAATACAAAGATGACAAGCTCCATATTCTCTGTTTCAGAGATCCTTTAAAAAATAAAGTGGCCAATTTTATTTTTTTCTTTAAGTTATTTATATTAGAATAATATAGTACATTAATTTTTTGAAACAAATAAGATATATCTTACTACTACTGTACTGTATCGAAAATACTGTAAAATACATAATGTAACAAAGGGAAGAAAAGTGTAGGAACTAGGGAAACTCGGTATTATCACGTGTTTAATGTTTGCTTAAACATAAATTCGCGAAACTCAATTAATTTTACTTTAGCTTTGAACAGATACGGACACAGGACCAATTTTGCTGTAAGTGTAATCTCCTTAATAAGCCCATGCAATTATCACGATAAAAAGTACTTATTTATATCATAAATTGCCATAAAAAAATATACACAACAGGTATGTGATTGAACGTGGTGGAATGCGAATGATCTAGCCACGTAGTGATTTTAATGTTAAAATATTTCATATAACTAGACAATGGATCATGTAGTTGTAACACAATGTAACTAAATATCGTTACAAAGTTAAGTATTAAAATATAAGATAAAGATTCTCGTAACGATACTGTTTCGTCCACGATTTATAATTATATACGCTTTTGAATTCGACGTTCTATAATCTCATTTTTTTTAATACAATATGTAATAGAATATTCGCATATAAATATTTCTCTTAAAAGGCATTAATTACGATAAGCGAGCATTTGTAATGATTCCTGGCTACAAGGTTAAAATTTATTGGCAGTATGTTTTGAAACAATACCTAGTTTAGTATCCAATTTATTTGAAGGTATCTAATATAATAAAATAAAATTCTATAATAATAAAATAAAATAAAATCCTATATTATAACAAAAAAATCCTCCTAAGTTAATTTAAAAGGGAACGAGGAGTATGTTTCGTTTAATTTTATTTATGAATTCATGAAGTTCTAAATAATTCTAATGAATTTTATTGTATTTACAATTATTCTATAGTCACTATGATAATTTGTTCATTTGTGATGTTTCAATTGTGCCTATTATAGATATCAAGTAGTCGCGATTGACATTCGAATAAAATAACGTGACTCACTTGTTAACAATACATTTATATTAGTATTCTATCATTTTTATTATTTGATACATACTTACCTATAAAATAACTTTTATTTGGCTGACCCATCGCGATTTTTTTTTAATATTAAACGAAATATTTTAATAAAGAAAGTATTAAAATTAATGACTAATGAATAAGTCACTTAAATATTTTTGAAGCTTGCCAAATACTTTAAAATATATAGGTAGAAAAAATAATCGTGACCCAAGATTTTTGGATAATTTCTTAAATTATATAAAAAAAATTATAATGGAAACAAAATATAGATGGCGTTTTATTGTTATTTTTAAAGGAGTGTATAACGCCATCTGTGCAAAGTACTGTTTACCTTCAGTGAGTTGCGCTGGCACGATCACAATTTTCATAGTAACATTGCCATTCTCCGATAGATGGCGTCGTCGTTGTAGTAGATGTTATTGTTAATTATATTGAAGTTTAAGAAAATACTATAATTTTTTGTAAATATGGCAGCATATACTTAAAAACTGAAAAAGAGATATAAATATTTTAGTGTAATATGTATAAATACCTTGTTATCTTATTATTATCATATTTTATCCCATGTCACTTCAAAGGTATAAAATAAATGATAGATAGAAGGGATTAACCCTTAAAAGAAAATAATTCACCTGTATAAAAAAATATTAAGGTGCACTTTACTAATTTAATTGTAAAGTGAAAGTTTTTTTTCCTATTTCCAAGTACAAAATTTCTTAGGCATTATCATTTTTTTTAAGAATATTATAGAGTTATAGAATTATGAAAAATATAAGTCTACAATGAGTAAACCTGTATCGTCCCAGTAAACACCGATAACTGATAAGAACTATGTAATTTAATACTATTACTTCAATCACTTCTTATCAATATAATATAGAACGGTTGTGGCAGCAGGAGCGACTGATCCTTTCGCTGTCGTATTTTTATCATGTATACCCACGCGTTTAATAAATCATTACAATAAAATATTTCTTCATTTAGTGTTGTTTAAAAGACGGTTTATTGATTTTAATATAAAAAACTGATGTGAATGAGAGGATGTGTAAGTTAAAATTGTAGTGAAATGTTCTCTTGGTCGACCCGAGGCCGGCCGTCGTCTTCGTCAGAATATACTGAAAGAAATCCTCTCGTCCTACCGTTCAGAGTTCCAAGGAGTTATGGAAGTGTGTTTCCGTATTACAGATTTATGAGGGACGCCTTAGGAGAAGCGATGCCGAATGAGGTTACTATTTGTAGTTTCTTAGCGAAGTGAACAATGTGTAATTGTAATTTTCTTAACATCTTTTTCCATTACAAAAAATGTGCGCCTTGTTACAAAATACTCTTTCTTAAAGATAGTAATGATAGATAACTATATTTTTATTATCACGTACATTTGAAGCAAACTTCTTCCTGTGCCTTACGATACCCCATATGCACTATGCACTAGTTTACCAAAATATTCGTCCTATATAAATATTTCAGCTTTATTGGGTATATATTACAATATGCTATAGATATATATTTACAAGTTAAATATTTTAAACATATCTCTATATAAACAATAAAATTTACTTTAATTTTGCTCTTATTATGTATCATAATGATCAGTGCCTATCCATTTAAAATTTTTAATATGTGTAAACAAGGGTCATCGAGTGACGTAATCGACAACGTAGGTGTGTTTGCATCTTGCACATACAAAGTAGTAGAGAATAACAAACAAATGGCTTAATATAGATTGAGAAATATGTCTATACTATAATCATTTATATATTTAAATGAGATGGTCATAATTATTACAAAAAATTAATTATCAAACTGAGATTGTAAAGTACAATAAATTTAATGTTTTCATTTCTTCACTCTGATGATGAGACAAAGCGCAACATTGAGTTTCGCCACTCGACACAGTGCCTCCTGAATTCGGCGGAAAGTGGGGAGCAGAGTGTCTTAACACTTGGCTCTCACTGCCTACCACGCTACATACGGAATAGAGAATTTTAATATAATACAACCAGCGAATGCATAATATCTAAATTTTAACTTAAATTGCAATCAATCCACCGCAGAAGCATGACATTGAAAATTATAAAATCCACGCGTGTAATCTACTACATCGAGGTTTAACGGTAAACTATATTATCTCCTCATGCTTTATGGGCCACGAGTAAATTATGGTGTAAGAAAACTCCGGTTTATCATGTAGGTAAACCTCTGTGTTCAGAGAGAACTGTTTTATCCCTGAATCAACAACCTTGGTTCGCTATCGCTATATAAAAGTTGATTATGCCCAGGAGCTCATTATTTTATAGTTATCGCAATTGATAATAGAGAATCGCGTGTATAATATGATATGCGAGAGATATTATAAACTACTAAAACTTTTAATATCCGATTTTGATCGGTTGGAGCTTTTGCACACTGTTTGGTGAAGTTTCTGCGAAATGCTGCGTGCGGCTTCTTTTGTACGGACATATGGACAGGTAGTATACAGGCGGTATACGATTATTTAAAATTCTCTGAATTAAATATTCATACGGCAGGAATTTTGTTTTAATTTTATATTTGAATATGTTCCGCACTCTTGATGCGGCCATTAGTAAACATGAAGGAAGTAACGTATAAATCATTTGATCTTGGTTTAATGTGTGCTTACTTCCCTTTTCATATTGTGAAGAGAAAAATGATTTTAAAATATTCAAATCTGCTAACCAATGCCGCGTTTTACAGAACTTACGAAATAATATTCTTTAACTATTTTTTTGTTAAAAATGGACATCTTGAATTCCTGCTTAAGGTCTGATTTTTAATTTTAATCTTAATTTTAGTCTAGTATTAGAATTTCGTTAGTGTTAAGTCAATTTATCGAAAATTTCTATCCTTATGATATATATTTAACATTAGACATTTTATAATAATATCACTTATTCAAATGACATCTAATGTGTAGTTAACTAAACTTTACTAACTTTTTTATGTGACTAAACGCGACTGGTTGTGGGTTCGATCACTCGATTAAATATTTGTTTAAATTTATATTTCCATTTCTTCGCTCTGGTATCGAGACAATGCGCGGTGTTGATTTACGCCACTCAACGCGCAATCCTTTCAGAGTTTGACGGAAAGTGGGGAACGGAGTGTCTTAACACTAGGTTCCCTCTGCCTACCCTGCTGAGTGCGAGATACTTATATTATACTTTTGATGAATTTTGACATTCCTTTTGTAGCATAAAGTATCCATCGCGTTGACCACGTGTAAAAATTAAATTAATCTTTGATAAATCAACGTAAGAGCAGATATGCACAAGGCTTACTTGCCAGCCTTTAAGCGAGTCCAGCGTTAACAGTGCGGGCGCTCAACTGGGCGGAATCCTGCAGTCCCCGTTATTTTTTTGCCGTTCATGCTTCGCGGATCTTCAACTTTATTTCTTTTGCTTTTTCTTATATAATTCCGCTAACATCATACAAACTGGTTTTTATGAATACAATAGGATTAGGGATGTAAGTGTCTCTTCTTCCTACATCAATGTAATAAAGTATGTACTTTGACTTACGTAACTTAGGATAAAAAAAATATTATATACTCACATCACTAAATATTTTAGACTGCTTAATATTTTAATCATCATAGTAGATGATTCCATACGTGAATACCGAATTAAAGCCGGATATATTTTTCTACGTAATTATTAAAAGTTTCATATGCTTCATATGACTATACTTAAATAATATTAATATTTACCAATTAAGATATATCGAACAACTTCCGCTTACAGTTGTTCGGCGTTGGCTAACTTGTTTAGGTATAGTTAAACATGACACAATGATTGGCATATATCAAAAAAGTTCATATCGTACAAGCGATGCTTTGCGCTTCAAAAATATTTAATATAAAAAAAAAAAACGTAAGAGAATGACGGCGTCGGCGGGGAGCTACGACTCCAGCGATGGCAATAACATCACATTCGATTGCCGGCACAATGTGTCCGGACTCCGAGCGATATGCTGCCTTCAGAGCGAGCCGTCCACCGCACCACCTCCGCGATCATTAAACGTCTATCACTAGGAACTTACAGCGCGTATTCTTTAGTACGTATCCGACCAGGTTCATTCATCGCGCCCGCCTCCTCCCGCCTTCACTACGAGGAGCCGTAAATAGTATCCGCCCATCGTGACCACGCGAGACAGTTCGAGCGTCCCCGAGCATCTTAGTCACGGTTCTCGCATATCTGTCACGGGACGTCTTGCGGTGCTCTTGTTTTATTATGCCGACTGTCGCGGTATGTCGCAAATGCCCGCACTACCTAAATCAAAAAATGGCGATGAGTACGTTCACATCCGATGCCTTATTGCAAATATACATAAGCCTAGAAATGTGTCTAGGCCCCCGGGATTATCAGACTCGCCCTTGGAGGTGGTTGAAGAATCACCTCCTTCGTCGGATACGGATCGAAGCCGGTCGGCTTCTGAACAATCAGAAAGATCTGAAAACATAGATACGTCCCAAGTCAATATTTTAGAAGAAGTGACAACACCGCCACAGCGTGCAAAAAGCAATAGTTTCGCGGGCGCTATGTTAGCGCCACCGTTACTACACAAACGTCGGAGAACCTCATATCTGCATCTGCATATTAAAGGTGAACCGAACACTGGTCCCTTGTCTGCAGGCCCACACCTCAACGTGCCTCGGTTCACCGTCACGGCGCCGCCAGGGGAGCATCGCCGGTTCAGTCATGGCTTCCCATTCCATGGGTTTGCCCTCCGTCGCCATTCAAATACGGTCTGCGGTGAAATGTTAATCAAAAAAAATATTTGTGATGTGTTTAGCAACAAATAACGCTGATTGCCATGTCTATTAGAGTACTTTCGCGTTTATTTACTAATATTGTGCATGATTTGAGAGCACGTTTTGTTAATGACCATATGTTAGTTGCCGAACAACTAAAATGACCTATATGATTACTTGAATTGCACCAGTAGTGAAATGAAATTAGATAGTAAGCAAATTAACTAACATTTGATAAAATTCGACGTTAATAAATGTACTACTTTTACCTTTAATATTATATTACGTTTTATTTGTGGTAGCATAGCTTTTAAATTTTATATATTATTAGGTATACGCGTATAAACAATAAGATAACTTTATCAGATAAAACATGTGAATTAATATATCGGGATATATAGTATAAAACCTTAAACTGGTGGAGATATTTATGTTTGTGAAGTTGCCTTGCGATATCTGCTCTTTATCATTATATCTATAATAATCATTACTATATTCATAATAGACTCTGTTAACCGTATATGTAAATGTTCTCTTGAGTTTTCTTTGCGTGATTTTCCACTTTTAATAAAGTTTTTTTAAATAGTTGTGTGTGTCGCAATGTTACGTTGGAGCGTACAAGCAACTGAGGTGTCATTTTATTGATTTTTTAATTTTATATAATGTTGTCTATATGCGCTTTGAAAGAATATATATAATTTAATAATGCATGAGTGCTAGAATTTTAACAATACCTATTACGAAGAAAATTATTTGTTTATCTTTTTATGTGAATGCGAATGGTGAATTTGAAGTTAAACTACCTACTGCATGTTTTTGTATAAAAATAACAAAATAAATCTTTTGAATAAGTACTTTTGGAAGTTACTTGGTATTTGACAAAAGTACAAATGAAGGGAATTAAATATTTAATTTGTAAATTATTTTAAATGTGCTGTTTTATTGACAACCTTTTCATTTTAACCAACAGAGCCTCCACCGGAGCGAGTCGATGGTTTCCCTGGCGTGTTTCAAGACTCTATCTCAGTTGGTGAACAGCGATGGCAATGAACTGCAAAACTATCTTTCCTCCAATAGGAACATTAACGTTGACGACAGAGATGAGGTGAATATTTTTATTTCTCTTTTATTTCCCATATAAAGTGACTAAAAACCAGAATGCTAGTAATATATTATTTAAAAAAATAGAAACTACTAATTTCCTCTATTTTATAAATATGACCTTATCGGAATCCGTATTCCGTATCGGAAGTTCCAAGAGTTATTAAATCGAAATATCTAGCTGGGATGTATTTTATACATAAATGTTTTAGGACTTAACGACATGAAAAACGAAGCAGTACGTGTCCCTGCCTTCGGACTTGGACGCCAGAGTCCTTGCTGCGATCTACTTTCTTAAATCGAAGAACCGTAGGACAAATAGTCATTTAGTAAGTGTGAAACAAGTTGCCTGAAAACTCTAGTGCTGGAGCATAAACGATCCAAGCGATCCGAAGAATTCTGAGAGAGTAAGTAGAGAACAGTAAAAAATAGCTGACGTTCAAATCCTTTCGGGGCACGGTTGTTTTTGGAAGTATCTCTGCTATGTTGCTCGACGTGAAGAAGAAGATAGTGCCTTGCACACGCTACAAGCGTGCTCTATGTGGGAACAACCGGGACGACACCTAATTAAGACAATGGCGCTGACTTGTCACTACCGGCCTTAGTCAAGGCTTTGGTTCAGAATGCGCAGATATGGCATGAGACGGTTGCCTTTTGTGTGAACACGTTTGTCGCAAAATGAAGCAGCAGAATTAATCAGAAAGAAAGAACTTTATCTGATTCCATTCGCTGCAGGAGAGTAAAGCGCAGACGACGCGATAATGCGGATTTGCAGCCGATGGGCAAGGGCAAGGATTCGTGGATGGCAGATGTGGGGAACCTGCCGTCGTATGAATAAATATCCCTAAGAGAAGACGCGTGTCAGTCCTGGCGCGTGATCAGTAATATTGAAAGCTATAAAAAGAAGAAGTGCTTAACAAACTAACCAACTGCTTTGAAATCACGATAGAGTATGAAAGTGTACCCGCGGCTTCGAAAAAATGCAAAAAGATGGACTTTTTGGGTTTTAGTAAGCAGGAGCATGAGTCTCACATAATCTGCCTCGCATTTCACTCGGCATGCGGATACCCGTAAAAGGAATTCCCTACGAAAAAAAGAACTTAACGACATAAAATACATATCTTGATTTTCTAATAATTATATTTTCCCATCATTCATGTTTATATTATTATTACCCACTGAATTATTTTGTTAAAAATCCGACTTTTTAGCGTTAGTTTGGCTAAACTAAGAAGGTAATTCGCTTCAATTCAAATTTAATTACCATTTCCGTAATAATACTGAAAGCAAAAAAAAATCTAATTAATTAATTATACGTGCATATGTTTTTGTGTGTTAAGATGCTAAACGACCCCTGTTCTTCTATGTATAATTTTTTTTTTTATCAAAATGTTAACTTAAAATATTTTTTATAATTTCATTGCAACAAAAATAAATATTTTAAATATGTTTGTTAAAATCTAAGTCAGCTTCACGCTGTATCCCGCACACAATATGTTTGTTGTTTATTTATAACTTTTAAATATAAAATGTAATTTTCTATAAACAATTTCAGAATGGCACAACAGCGCTTATGTGTGCTAGTGAGAATGGGCGCGTCTCAGCCGTGCGGCTGCTGCTCGGCGCGGGCGCAGACGCGTGCGCCGCCGACACCGACGGCTGGACGTCCCTCGCCTTCGCCGCCAGGGAAGGGCATCTGTCCGTTGTACAAGAACTTGTTGGTGCCGGCGCACAAATCGACTCTAGGGATTGTGTAAGTCGTCGTTACATTTAATAAAACTATGAATATAAGATAACAGAATCACTAATTACATTACATTTTATACTTTACACTACTGTTCACATTTCTGTCTATAAACATTAAAAGTATATGTTTCTTATCATATAAAATGACGTTGCTTCTGTAACAATATATTGTTTTTAAAGTGTTTGACAGAGAGTGACCTAAATAACTATAATAGAGCAATGACCAAGTATTCTGGACTGTGCACCTAAAATTGGTGTATTAATACTTGTGGTGGATAACTGCCAAGAGAGCAGCGACATCCCCACATTCTTAAATCTGGTTAAATGTATAACTACCTATAGTATTTTTCTTTCTTACAAAATAATAAATTATATTTAGAACTTCTACTAATACAACGATAACAAATACATCGACTCGGTACGTCATCGAAATATTTTAAGATATAGATTGGCTATTTTTGGTTAGAAGCTACAATATATATACATATTATTTATTTTTATACTGAAAAGAAACATCTTTTCTTAACTTTACTAGATAAATACTTAAATACAGAAACTTAAAACGTTTTTTTTATTGTAGTTCAAAGAATTGTTTAGTTAAAGAAAAATGTTGATGCATTTCAGTTGAATATATTTTCTCACAGGGTGGATGGACCCCTCTCATGTGGGCGTCATACAAAGGACATGAAGAAATTGTCGCATTGCTCCTCGATAAAGGAGCTGACGTTCATGCACACGGCAACTATAATATCAAGTATGTTTTTTTTTCATTTAGCTTAGTACTGTATTCCGCGTGTAGCAAAGTAGGCAGAGGGATCTAGGACACTCCACTCCCCTCTTTCCGCCGAATTCTGGAGGCTTTGCGTGTTGAGCGGTGGAACAAAACGCCGCTCTTTGCCTCGACACCAGAGCGATGAAATGAAAATGTTAAATATTTTGATTTCGTTGAGTGCGAATCGAACCCACAATTTGTCGAATGTACATTCACACGCTTGTGCGTACTGTTTACTGTTTGCTTGTTGTTTTTACTGGCCCCAAGTACATGTTACTTTAAAATATTATATTTATTATATATATTTGTGTTACCATATAACGAGCTTATTATATTTTACGTCTTTTTAACATATTGTTATGTACCACAAAGAATTTATAGGTTGTAAAAATGTCACTTGCTTCACTTGTATTTAAATAAGTATTATTGTTATCTTAATAGATCCACTTAGGAATATTTTGATGCATTTCCTGTTGCAAATGCAAATTCTTGTGACCTTTTTAAAAAAACTCCTTAATAATGTGATCATAATTAAAATGAATCACGTAATTAATATACAGCAAAAATAAGAAAATTTGCATAATTTTATACTGATACAGTGCGTCAGAAATTTCTTAAAATGCACAATACGTACCACGTACTTCCTTACTTATTTGTAATTCGAATGTGGGTCGATACCTACAGTCGAATTAATTACTACTGATGATATAAATAACTTATAATGATATATCAATAATATATTGGAAGGACCTCGTTTAAGTAATCATGATTGATTTGTAAGGTCATTGCAAAGTATTTTAAAAACTGAAAAGAACAACATTACAAGTATCTCGATATATCTTACACCCAAGAAAATTAAGGGTTTATGTTGTCAAAATATTATATTGACTTTGGATCTGGATCAAGATTAAACGAATTTGTGGGGAAGAGATACGTTAGAATAGTATTGCTAGATTTCCTTACATTGGTTGATAAGAAATAACAGTGTGATAACTGATAAGTGCAAAGGAGCGTCGATTATCCGGACTAATTAGAGAACATGGATGTTCGGATAATTGATTTTGGACAATCTAATGAATTGAAATGAAAACCATATTTGTATAAGTAGTTATATCTTTATTGACAGCTCGCTAGTGTGGGCGGCGGGGCGGCGCCACAGCGGCGTGGTGGCGCGGCTGCTGGCGGCGGGCGCGCGCGCCTCCTCGTGCGACAAGTACGGCACGTCGGCGCTGACGTGGGCCGCGCGCGCCGGCGACGCGGCCGCCTGCGCCGCGCTGCTGCGCGCCGGCGCCGACGCGGGCACCGCCGGCATGCACTGCTGGACGCCGCTCCTGCAGGCCACGCACGGTACTTCTTTTGGATGGTCGCCCGTCGGCAAAACTCTCATTTTTGTAAAAGAAAATACTGCTTTTGTTTCGTAGATATTACAAAAATTGCATTAAACTTATTTTAAAAACATGATTAAAGATAATTTTCACTTCAACAAAAAACAAACAGCTTCACACTGTATCCCGCACTCTGCAGGGTAGGCAGAGGGAGCCTAGTGATAAGACACTCCCACTTTCTGCCGAATTCTGGAGGCATTGCGTGTTGAGTGGCAGA
>DWAP01004134.1:0-11256 GCA_018230625.1 Heliconius eleuchia
AGGGGTTGAAAGTTTATATGGAAAAATCTTTAAATCGCCACCGATTTGTATAAAATTTTTAATTCAGACTATTAAAAATATTTTATTGAACATTTGTTTCGTGGTTTTTTTAGTATTCACCCCTAAGGGTGCAAATAAGCAGGCGAAGCTGTACGCGCCCGCTAGTTGAATATAAAAAAGTAAAACAGTTCATATCAGCATACAAAAAGAACACTAGCGTTTCAGACATCCCGTTCTAGTATGAACTCAACGCTGTGCTTTGTCTTTTTACCAAAGCGAAGAAATAAAAACAAATCATTCCCTTAACTGGACAACCGTCGCGTTTACAGTCTATTTTTTATACACAAAAAATCTACTTTCTCTTCTCTTCTCTTCTCTTTTTTCCTTAATGAGCAAAGAAATGATTTACACAAAAATTGGTTCATATTATGTAATTTTCAAAGTATGAGTTCAGAGAAGCGAATCTATCTACAAGTTAATCGTCGCCCGCAATGATAGAGGCCTACCGTAATTATTTCTATTCGTCGGTATTTACTCAGACTTAAAGATTTTCTAGATCTGAATTTTGCCTTTTTTATTAGATAATGTTTAAAAAAAATTAATGTAACAGAATTTTAACTCGCGCCTCTTTGACATCGCCCAGAGGCGCTGGCTCCAATCGCGCTATATTACCGATTAATCAGCTTCACGCTATATCCCGCACATAGCAGGATAGGCCGAGAGACTCTAGTGTTAAGACACTCCGTTCCCTACTTTCCGTAGAATTCTTCGAGGCATTGCAATTACACCCACGCCACGACGGCCTCATCGCGCTTTGTATTTTTTTATATATTTTCTTCTCTTTTCTTTTCATTTATTTTTAATTACAATTAAAAATAAATATTTACTTTTAATTACAATTAAAAATAAATATTTATTTTTAATTACAATTAAAAATAAATGAAAAGAAAAGAAAAGAAGATACACTTGTGTGTGTGTGTTACGGAAAGTATGGAGAGTCGTGGTGCAGAGGCACAAAAGTGCCACGACACACGACAGATTATTGGTTCGATTCCCACTCGAGAAAATATAATATTTAATACTTTGAGCAGAATTCCGCGGAAAGTGGAGGAGCACAGTGTATTAACACTAGGCTCCCATTGCCTACCCTGCTACATGCGGGAAACAACGTGAAGCTGATGTTAGTAAATAAAAGTCCTATCTAGTTTTTAGTATAAAATAACTATTTTATTACGGTAATCGTAATTTTTTCGTAATTGAAGCACCCTGTGATGGCGTCGTGATTGCGTACAGTGCAAGTGCTTGCTAAACCGCGGCTTGAGCTGGCTTACCCACGCACTTTATACAAGTGTTATTGTTAAGTATTATTTTTTTAGTTTCACGCTGTATCCCGCACATAACGGGGTAGCCAGAAGGGAATGGGAATCTAGTGTTAAGACACTCTCTTCTCATCTTCACTTTTCGCGATATTCTGCATTAATTTTGTGTACACCACATCGAAGAACTGAAAATAAATATTATTCTATAATCGATATATTAACTAACCTAATTATTTCTATATATTTTGTGAACAGAATCCATTTTTCTTTCCTTTTATTATAATTATGCATAAAGAGATTTCATTTCCTCGAGTGAACCGAACCAATACCCTATAGCGTTTACAATCTCTGCTGCTGCTGTGTGCTGGATACTAGTAAAAGAAAAAAAAACGTAGAATAAAAATATAATAATATTCAGAAAAGCCGCGACATTTGTACTCGTTCACCAACTACGATTTAATCTTTGAAAATTATTATTTTTAATAAGCGCAACGTTTCTAAGAAACAGTAGGTTGAGATAGTATATTTTTTAAAGTGAATTAATGGTTTTGTCCATACATTTTGCACTTGTATGGTGTGGAGCAGTATTTTAAAGTGAACAGGTGTTAAATTTAAACGTGTAATTTTTATGTATGAAAGTGAGATGACGAGATGAGACGAGGATTCTGTATAGGTATGAGGTAAATATTATTTAGAAATGAAAATAAATAAATCAGCGTCACGCTGTATCCCGCACACAGCAGGGTATGTAAGAAACCTAGCGTTAAGACAATCAATTCACCACTTTCCGTCTTATTCTCTTATTTTGTGTTGATTTGCGGAAAATTTAATGCAAAATATTTGTTTATGTTCTAAATATATCACAATATAATATTTAAATAATCAGCACTCCAAGTTATATTTTTTTTAGGTTTTCACTACATCTATCTAATCTAATTTTAAAACAGTCAGTTCCCATTAAGACACTTCCGTAACCCACTTTCCGCCAAATTCTAGAAGTAATGTCTGTTTTGTGACGGAATACAACGCCATGCTGACCCATGTTACCAGAGCTAGGAAATTGATATTTTATTTCCTCAAGCGGGAATCAAATCCACAAAATGTCGTGTTTAAAATCGAACAGGGTAGCACTAAAAGAATATAATTTCATAATATAATACTTATTTATACACAATTCTATTAAAAAGTATATATATTATTAATAAAATATAATATTATTAATAAAATTAATAAGGAATCCTAAAACTAGGTAGCGCTCTGACCGATGGGCAAAAGTTTTATAGTAATGCCGTAGCAGGTATCTCGTCGCGTTATCTCCATTCGGCATCTCGAAAGCGGACGAAACGTGTCGATCTTAGCACATGTTTGTATGTTTGTAATGTTGTGAAGAAAATTGTCTATTTTAATTTAATATATATTATAACACACTGTTTCCTGGACCTACGTGGGGCAGAGGGAACCTGGGAACCTAGCGATTCTTAACCTATTGAGACACTTCCATTCCTCACTTTCTATTATATTGGGGGAAGTCTCACTATCTTGTTATAGTGTATTTTTAAATAAGATAAGAATTATTAAAATTTCAAAGGAAGTGGCGTTGAGTTCTGCCACCCAAATTACAATTTCTTATTTTCGGCTTGAAAGTGTAGAATAGAGTGTCTTCACACTAGGTTCCCTTTGCTTACCCTGCTATGCAGCAAATAGCCTGTATATATTAAAAATGTATAAAAATATTTAATCAGTATTCTTGAGGACATCGTGACGCAGTAAGACACCGTGTGTGAGAGTTGTGGGTTCGATTTCTACTCGGAGAATGGGCTTCTTATGATTTAAATTATTTATTTTTCGTTGCCCATTCTGGTAGATATAACGCAGCGTGAAGATGTTTTATTTTTTATTAGCATTCTCTACACGACTCTACCTTACTCACAAATGTTCTAAGAAGCCGACTCGAGCTTTATATTCATAATTTAGTTTTATGTAATACAAATATACTAGTGATATATGAAAACGAGCTGTCGACATTTCATTTGTCCGTCGGTCTGTTTGTGTGTTCATAAATATTATATTTATGTATATATGTATGTAATTTTTGCATTTATGGTTGTGACATTTGATATACTCTTAAGATATATACTTATATAGAGATATGTGTGGTACAAGGCACAAGTGTGTGACGGTAAACGCGACTGATCGTGGGTTCTATCCCCACTCGAGGAAATGAAAATATTAATTAGTGGTGGAACTCAACGTATTTATTTCTGAGAGCACGGAAATGAAAATAAATTAAAAATACTATCATTTGAGACCTGTGCTAACAGGTGGGGAGGAGGGTGGGTAACGTTTGAAACGGAGTGTCTTAATAGTATTTGACCATATTTTTACTCCTTCACTATTTTACCTATTCTCCTATGTGTGAATACAGCTTGACTCTAATATATTTTTTAATATAGACTAAATTTAGACGTTGCCCTCTTGCGCCACAACTTTATATAATAACAAAATTATATAAAAAAATAATTCATTCCTAGAAATAGAACCTACAAACTTCGAGCTTACATTCAGGAGCTTTGCACTGTGCTATGATAATAATTTAAGATATTTAAATATAAATATTTCAACATCTGAGTGGTCTTCAAAAGCGTCATATTAGCGTACACTAGGTCTTATAATTAATTTGTTAGCGTCTCGGAATTTATGTTTTATATGTTTTTGTTTGTCGTTAAGATTCCTTATAGAAGTAATAACAACAAATCTAGCTATTAATATACGTTCTAATATATATTTTATTCATAAAATTTATCAAATATTTTAATAGGGATTGCAAAAGCTATGGAGGAGATCGCGAGTTGGAATAAATAAAAAATAGTCAAAGTCAAAGTGAAATAATTTTATTCAAAATAAGAAGTTACATGCTTCATTTCTTGGACATCAGATAATTACCCATCAGTTCACTAAAGTTAATGTCTCAGACCTGAGAAGAACCGGCGCAAGAAACTCAGCGGGACTATAATATATAGTATAAAAACCTTTATTTACTAGTTGTAAGAGTTTGAAAAAAGAGTTATGGAGTAAGAGTGTGTGAGAAAAGAAGCAGTGGGAGAATACAGATGACATTCGATAGCATAGGAACGATATTTAGTACTCAGTTCTCTCTGGCTGAAAATGAAACAAAACACACGTTAGGTTCCAATTTCAGTCTTAGTCAGGTCCTCCCTCCTCCTTACGGGCTCCATCATTGGATATTTTTTTGTATCACGCTGTATCCTGGAGGATAGATTCTCACTTTTTTAACAAAATAATCATTTCTTAGTAATGGAAGTTGAAGTACAGAGTACAGTTCAAAGAAATAATTCTTTCAAAAACAAACCGAGCAACGAACGACATTATTAATTTCAACCCCACCAACCCTTCCAAGTAGTCCAAATTTACCACGACAACGAATAACACGTGAAGAAATGTTACATCAATAGCAAAAACACACAGAAAAATATCAATTTTTATCACACACGCTCAGAAGATATAGACATAAAATTTTATTATTCGTCGAATCGGTGAGATTTTTATTGTTTTTTTACCTACAAACTACCAAAAAAATACCGGTTTTTTTTTTGATAAAAATCGGTAAAGAACCGATGCACGTACGGCCATACGTCTCGCGATGTTCCCAGAACAGTCACACTTTTGAATATAAAGCGTCATTAATAAACCATGTTATTGCCTCAATAATTGCTTTCGATAGCTATCAACGCGCTAAGTAATGAGATCGTGTGCAACTCGTGTTTGAATTTGAATTGTGGGTATTTTTTTAAAATTTAGTTTTGAACTTTTGAACCGTTCTCGCAAAGGGCGTGCGACTGTCGATGGGGTATTGGGTTCTATTTCTATTTAGTGTAGGCAGAGGGAGCCTAGTGTTTAGTCACTTCTTTTCCCATTTGGCGGCGGAACTCAATGCCACGCTCTGCCTCGAAGCCATGCGTGCGTAGAAATGAGAACATTAAACATTTCTTTTCCTCGAGTGGGAATCGAACCTCAAACCGTTGCGTTTACAGTCACACTCTTATTCCCGTGCACCACAACTGGTCTCATCAAACCAGTTGCACGCTGTAGCCCGCACACAGAAGAAATCTAGTGTTAAGACACTTTGTTCCCCATTTTCTGCCGAGTTCTGGAGCTATTGTGTATTAAGTGACGGAACTCAACGCCGCGGTTTGCCACGACACCAGAGTGAAGAAGTGCAAATATAATTTAATTTATTCGAGAGGAATGAGAGGAAAGAGGAAGGAGAATTTATTTGTGCCCTTGCGCCACGATTGGCCTCATATAAAACATCTAATGACCAAAATAGGTTGTGGCGATGTTACAATATTTTTTTACGTTACATAAAGCAGTCTTTGGGGCTATCCCGCTAGGGTAGGCGCCACTCAACACGCAATGCCTCCAGAACTCGACGGAAAGTGGGAAACGGAGTGTCTTAACACTAAGTTCGCTTTGCCTACACTGCTTTGTGTGGAATACAGCGTAAAACTGATTTAATCTTTTTTATGCCTCATCTAGCTGTAGGTATACCAAATTGTCAAATGATAATATTTTTTTAGCTATACTATATACTGCTATATTGGCAGAGTGAACGTAATGTTAAGATACTCATTTCTTAATAAAACACTTCCATTTCTTACTTTCCGCTGAATTCTGGTTGCATTACGTGTTAAGTGGCGGAATTCAACGCCGTAAATTATGAAAATCAAATAAAAAAATTAACCAACTGAGGACAAGAAGAAAACGGAGTGTCTCACCACCAAATTCGTTCTAACCAATAAGAAAAAAGAAAATTAAATCTAAAGAAGTCTTCCATACATTCCATTTAAGCCCATATTAACATAAGGTGTCTGGTAAAACTTTCCGCCTCCATATTTCACCATCTCTCCGCCGTTAATAGCCAATAGGATTTTCTACCCCGTCTCCGGGCTTCGAGAAGTCATTAGAGGCATAATTCAAGTAATAAACACCGCGATAAATATCAAAACCCTTTCTCTAAAGGGGTTGTTTTAGTGACAATATTGTTTATTGTGGAGTTATCGGAGTTTCTTGTTGAATTTTGGGGGTGGTTTTGTCTTGTGTATGCTGTTTTGTATGGAAATTACGTTTTTTTTTATTATGTGGTAGTAAAGTATTTAGTGCTTAATGTAGGCTGGTTGATATATTGGTTATAGGTTCAATTCTGGAAATTGAAATGAACCATTTTTTTGAGCTATAGAACACTAATTCCTGTATACCAGCAATGAGGATCCAGTGTGAATAAACTCTGTTTATCTTTTTCTTTACTTGTCACGTAGTAGATTTCTACGCGGCGTAAGATATATGATGCCAGTCGTGGCGTAGGGGCACAAATTGTGACTGTGAAATCGACTGGTTATGGGTTCCATGAAATATTTATTTAAATTTATATATCCCCAATATAACATAAAAAAAAATTCGCTTTAGTTTCAAGCGCGTCGTTGAATTCCGTTATTCAAAACGCAATGAATGCAGTTTTTCGGCGGAAAATGGGGTACTCGGTGGTTTAACACTAGGTTTCCTCTACCTGCCCTGCCTGTCCAATAAGCAACAGGGGCTACTTAAAGCAAAAATATAGAAAAAAAAAATACTTCCACACCTTTTGGCTCTACATAGAGTTGAAATTTAATAGAAGCCAGTATTAGTAGCCATAGCGCAGGTACACACGTATGTGATTCCAAACGTGACAAGTTATGGGTTAGATCCCTGCTCGAGGACATTAAAATATTATTATTTTTTTCCTAGGTCTAGTAACAAAATAACGAGGCAAAGCACGGCATTGAGTTACGCCAAACAACACGCAAAGTCTTAACACTTGGCTCTCTCTCTACTCTGCAACACGCAGGATACAGGTGAACCTAAAAAAAGGTTAAGTAAAATTCCATTCAAACAATATCACCAAAACGTCCCACGACCCAATGCACAATTATTAATAGATTTGACCCCAACTCCAATTAGCACTATAAAGTCCCACTCATAGATACGTACCTACTGCCCATTCGAGTAACAGCTATAAAGTCAAATTTAGTGTTTAAAAGGGTACAAATAATTATATAAGGAATTTCATTTCGATTACAACCAATGGCTTTTTGGTGGATCTAAAGGATTAATTGCTTTATGGGACGTTATTGTGTTTACCGTATGTTCTTCTATAGAGAAGAGAGAGAGAGAGGGAGAATATATTATTATTATTAATATTTTTAATTTCTTTGTTGTAATAACAAGGCAAAGCGCGGCGTTAAGTTCCGGTACTTACCGAGCAATGCCTCGAAATTTCGGCGAAATGTGGGGAACTGTGTGTTTTAATACTAGCCTCTGCCTACCCCGCTATATGCGGGATACAGCGTGAAGCTGAAAAAAAGGAAAACAATGACATAAACTAATTTAAAATTATAGACGCGGGACACAATGCGTTAAAAGAAAATTAAAAAAAGTTTCTTCATAGATGTCATCCCAGACTTAAATAAACAATTATAAAGATTTTGTAACACAAACAAAGCGCAGCGTTAAGTTTCGCCACTCAACACACTATCTCGAAAATTGATTGGTGGGCAACGGAGTCTTTTAACACTTGGTTCCCTGTATCATATTATATGCGGGATAGAGCGTGAAACTACCAAAAAAACAAAATAAACTATTTAACTATACCAATTTATCTGAAAACTGCAAGAAAACGATAAAAGAACTAGTAAATATAGTTATTTAGTAAAATTAACAAAACCGGTAATATAGTACAGTAGAGTACAGTAGAGCAGAGGCACCCCTTCCATACATAAATCTAGCCGGTAATGGCGCTTTTTGTTCCGATACGGCTCGATCTAAGCGATGCAAATATTGTGGGGGCCTAAATTAAGATGGACGATTTATTTCTTCCAATATCTTGGGAATTTATATAGATATATATGTAAGTTTTGTTGATAAAGTTTTTATATAAATAAAATAAATCAGCTTCACGCTGTATCTCGCACACAGGCAGAGGGAACCTAGTATTAAGACACTCTGTTTCCCACTTTCCGCTAAATTCTGAAGGCATTGCGTGTTGAATAGCGATAAGGAAGGCCGCGTTTTGCCCCGACACTAGAACGAAAAAATGAAAATATACATTTAAATAAATATTTTGTTACCTCGAGTGGGGATCGAATCTACAACAGTCGCGGTACAGTAACCCTTGTACCCCTGCGCCAGGACGGCCTCTTTAAATGTATATTTTCATTTCTTCGCGTTGGCAAAAGCGCGGTATTGAGTTGCGCCACTCAATACGAATCGGCGGAAAATGGGTAACGGAGTGTCTTAACACTAGGTTCCCTGTGTCGGCTTACAGCGTGAAGCTGATTTAGTTTGATTTTGATTTTATAAAATTTTGGATTTGCATTTGATTACAGTTTGGTCGATCAAGGCGAAGGAAAAGGGTTGATTTTGCCGTAAACTCGAAGGTTGTATCATTTTCTAGTTCATATTTAGTGGAAATGAATTGGTAAAAAAGTAAATACATATATTACACTATATTACTTTGAGTGTAAAACTCAAAGTCATCAATTAACATTAAACGCAACTTACCAACTGTCATTTTTCATTATTGTCTACAAGAAATGAACCAATTTCGACAATGTATTAGAAATCCAGGAGGCCGTCGCGGCGCAAGTGCACAAAGGTGTGACTATAACGTGACAGTTGTGGGTTCGATTCCCACTCAAAGAAATCAATTAATATTTATTAATATTTTCATTTCTTCGCCTTGGCACCAAGCCAAGTTCCGAACTCTAGGTTCCCTCCACCCTGCTATATGCGGGATACATCGTGAACCTGACTCAATCCAATATAATTTCATAAATTATTTATAATACTCCCAAAGTTATCAGCACCAGGGTCAAACGCTAGCCGTAAATAAAAGGAACGTCATTGAATCAGCATATTAAATGACAGTGTTACCTTCCCTATACATTTTATGGTCAATAAAACTGTTGGTCTGTTGACAGGTTTTGAAATTAAAAATTAATCCCTTATCAAATTGTTTAATAGCTTAGCTTCGATGTAATATCGATTTTTTTTATTTTATTTGATTTTTTTTAAACTATGAAGTCTTCTCTCTCTCTCTCTCTCTCTCTTCTCTATTATACGGAAATGTGCATAAAGCACGATAGCAGTTTTTTTTCGATTCACGCTGTATCTCGCATGTAGAAGGGTAGGTAGAGGGAACCTAGTGTTAAAAAATTCGCTCCGCTAAATTCTGGAGGTATTGCGAGTTGGGTGGCGTAACTCAACGCCACGCTTTGCTTTAAAGAAATGAAAATATGAAATATTTCTTTTGCACGAGTGGTAATCGAATCCACAATCTGTCGCGTCTAAAGTGTCATACTTGTGTCTCTGTGATACCGGCCTTATAAAAAATAAAATAAATGAAAATACGGGTGTAGGTTCGAACTCCAAAAAGGTTGAAAAATACGAATTAGTTTCAGTGAACATTAATACCTTCAAAATTCAACGGAAATAGGGGAACGAAAGTATCGTAACACTAAGTTCCAAATACCCTTTTACCCATCATTCTATGAGCTGGATAAGACGTGAAGCTAAAAATAAAAGAATACGGCATTAGGTTCCTTAATGCTATAACCAATATATTTGCAATCGATACTTAGTGGAAGAGAGGACCGGACCGGACAATAAATTATATGTGTAGAGCAAAATCAATTGCTGATCCTTATTGTTTTGGTCAGTTTTTTTTCTGCTTCACGCTGTATCCCGCATATAGCAGGGTAGGAAACTTAGTGTTAAGACACTACATTCCATATTTTAAGCCAACTGTTTTTATATATTGCGTTTTAGGCGGTAGAACGCCTTACTTTGCCTTGGTAACAGAACGTCGAAATTAAAATAATATTAATACAAAAAAAATCCTTCGGGTAGGAATCGAACCCAGAACAGTCGCGTTTGCAATTTTACTCTTGAGATACTGGGCACGATGACCTCACTTTAATAAAAGGCCGGCTAATGTACGGAGTACATGGTAGTAGGTTTCCAGCTCTATTTCTGAGACATTGCTGGAAATCAACACTGCGCTTCGTCCATCAGGGAGGTAAAACGACAATAATTGACCACATAACCATTTCCCCTAACGAAAATCGAACCCACAATCGCATTTACAATCAAACGTTAGCCCACTGCGCCACGAGGGCCCCGATTCAAACTTTAAAAGACATTTTCAATAAAGTAATTTGAATCCTAATTTACATTTGCACCAACAACTATATCAAGGCAAGCCCTAATTTACACTCAGGTGACGCTGTAAATACGAATAATGTTTATATTTCTGTTCTTTCGCCGTTAATTCTGATATAACGACCGATAATAACTATAACAATAAATATAAAGATGCTATGTCGTCGATATAGGGGAGGTGGAGTTGTGTGGATGTTGCTTAATTAAAAGAAAAAATAGTTAAGAAATTATATAGGTTCACTTTGTATCCCGCATATAGCAGGAGCAAGAGGAACCTACTTTTAAGATATTGTATTTCTCATTTTTAACTCAATTTCCAAAAATTGTGTGTAGAGTGGTGGAAGTCAACTCCGCGTATTGTTTATTAGACATGGAAAATGAAAAGTTTATATGTAATTATTATAGTATTAAAGAGAATAGGGATTGGGGCTAAAATCATAAAGCTGCTTTATGTAAGACAGGCAGACGAAGTACAGGGTAGAAGGAACCTTGAAATCTAGTGATAATACACTTGGTTTCCAGTAAGACACTTCCGTCCCCCACTTTCAGGCAATTTCTGGAGAAACTGCGAGTCAAGTGACAGAATTCTTTTTTTTTTTTTTTTTTTTTTTTTCTCAAAATAACAAATATAAAAAACTTACATCTACTCCGCCAAACCATTTAA
>DWAP01004135.1:0-11253 GCA_018230625.1 Heliconius eleuchia
TGACATCAAGACAAGGCGCGGCGTTGAGCTTCGCTACTCAACAATTGGGCAGAATGTAGGAAATCTTAACACTGGGCTAAGCTGATGAAAAACAACTATAATAATAACAATCAATATTCACCTGCACTCGCCGTATTATTGGATTTGCCGCTTTTCTTCTTAGTGGACGCTTCTACTTGGTTTATAATAGGTTGGGGATCGATTCCGCCGCGGTCAAAGTGACACTCATACGCGAGCAAATTCTTCGTGTAATGTTTCCTTAAAGTGTACGCGGCCGACGAGGACGCGCCGATACCTAGGAGACCCGCTATGTCCTTCCACGTTTTGTTTTTCGTCACCTTAAAAAATATAAAACAAATTATTTTAAACGTACAACAGACGAATTAATATATTTAATTACACACACGTTTAGATAGATTTCGTATAAAGCTTTGAACGTAGCGGGACTAAAACCTGCGTCTTTTAGAAACTACCATAACAATTGGTACAAAAGTTAAATAAATAATTACATCAATATAGAGCAGTCACACAGCCACTGACTGCCAATGCGATAGTGGTACATCAATCGCACATCTCACAACGCATATTCTGTGGAGAATCAGCGAGCATTTCAACAGTCACATAAACATAAACTCTGAGCCCACCTCCACGAATCCGCCGCGGTCCCGCACCAGCAGGTAGAGGCGGTAGAGGTCCAGGGGCTGCTTGGAGATGGTGGGGCAGGCGGCGATGGGCGTGCGGCGCTCCTCCATGAAGGCCAGCAGGCGCTCCACCCAGCCGCGGCGCTCCGGCGCGTCGTCCATCTCGTACAGCTTGCCCAGCGAGTCCGACTTCTGGCGCAACAACGGACATCATACACACCACTACCGATTACTGGCACTTGTTACGACTTCATCATTCAGACAGAAATCATCCATGAATTGCATCACACGGTAAGGGGATAAGACCCCCTTTTTGTGACACTTTCAAATAATTTTGTGTGCATTAAAATATTTTCGGTACTAAAATTTAATCATTTTTTTTTTTATTAAAAGTGTACAATAGAATAATACCTCCACACGGAATGGAGGCAAATTCGTGTGACATTATTTATGGATAACCAATTACTAATACTTATTAAAATAATCGTATATATTTAAATAATATACATTTTTTTGAAATCCCGACATTTCGAACACTTAGCTACGATCCGTGGTCACGCGTAGACCAAGCATCGAGTTTCCAAAAACGTATAATAGAAATATATTTTTAAAAAACATATTATACTGGTCAGTTTTATTTTACTTTAATAATAAATAGTCAAAATATCTTCATAAGCCTGATATCCTCAGTACTTTAATTATATTATTATTGTTTTAAAAAAATCGTTATTTCAGTATGAGTATATAAAATATCATGCGATTGGATAGAAAAACCATAAATACTCAAGAGATATTTAATATTATCTTTACTGTAATAAAATGTATAGTAAATATCGAATCGAATTACTTTAGTGATGTAACTTACGATTTCGTTGTTTTCTTTTTAAATTATTAATAGATTCTAGTTTACATCATGCATGCATGCACTGACATATCGAGATTTAATGTTTTTTCTAGTTTAATGTAATTTAAATTACATCATCACCATAAAAATTAAACAATTGTTGAATCACAATTTAACTACAACCAATTATTTTTTTAAAGTTAAAGCACTATCTAATAATAGTTGTTATTATATTTAGGCATAATATACTTAAACGTTGTATTTTAGCATTTCTAAGTATCACTAACGCAGGCACGTTACATCGTTGAGAAAAAACACACTAGAAAATGCAAAAATAATGTTATCTGAAAGGGACAGAGCATGTCTACAGATGTGGAAGTATGATTTAACTTAACATATAAAATCTAATTGAAAGAACTTGTACATACAAAAAAATCTTTATAGTTTTAAATAATATCAGACCAACACCAATAGGAAAATAGCTGGAAGCACAACAGATTGTAGTTTTTAAAGCTCAAGCAGCAAAATTTTGATTAATTTCGCATAACATCTCAAATTATATCTAATATGTAGCTACTGGGCGTTTAGTTATCGCATGGTATAAATAGAAGATATACTCCAAGGTTTCTCAAAGAAAAAATAATAGAGACCTAAACAAAACTTCAAAAAATATATATCAAAATAATTATAACTAGCAACACTAATACGAGGTTAAGATTACTTTTTTAATCTAAAAACATAAAAAAAAACAAGCACTTATTCATTTGACAATAACAAAACAAAAAAATTAATACATATATTTAGGTACTAAATGAAGTGAATATTTGAGAACCCCTGGCAATTTTATATTATAATTTTAATAATTATTATAGATACAGAACCACCATGCAAAACGCGGATATATATATAAAAATAATACAATATTATTCGAGCACTACACATGCTTAGTGAGCTTTAACTGGATATAAACCTTTGATCTGTAGGACTCCGGCGCTATGTGACTGTTAAACACCTGAAATACACGACATAATGCAATCTCCTACCACAACATGTTAACTGGGGGGTGGGGGGAGGGGGTGTGTGAAATAATTCAGTCAAAAAATAGTGTAGTGATATGTGAAATTGCTAAGAAATATTAATTACGATTACTTCTATATACTGAGTAAAAATTTTTAAAAAATACCAAGGAGTGCTGTGCACGTAAACAAGGGGAAAGGAACTTTAGGGTACTAACAAGTTTTGTTATATATATACTTTTAAATACAAATGTACATTTCATCATTAAATAGATATACAGATTATTAAAAATACACATAATTAAAAATGTCATGTGTTTATATTAAAAATATATATTGAAGTGAATTTTAACATATAAATTTTAATACCGTCAGTTAAATAAAAAAGTGACAAGAAGAACAAATTTTACACCGTGGGCATTTATAGTTTTTAAATTTATTAATTTTGTTTCTATAGCATTCAAATGTTACATATCATTTTAAAAACAATTAGGTAAACTTAACGATGGTATTTATATTGAATGTTTAAATAAAAGATAAGGCATTTTCGCTTAATTTCGAGAATTGATAAAATTTCTTTAAAATTGTTGAATGTATTGTAAAATAACATTGACATTTTTCTATACAAGTTAATTATAAACAAGACAAAAAACCCGACTGCATAAACTAAATTAATGTATCCAATAATACTGGCGCCATCACGACAAATCAAAAGACGTATCATTAATCAAAATCGGTTCTTTGAGTTGACAATTACAGAAAACAACAAAGAACAAAAGAACGGATATAGTAAATACATATACCCTAAAAATATAGCCTTCTGTCGCAGCAGTCGAGTGAAAATAAAGATAAAGTACAAAATATTGTAATGTCATCTAGTGCCCTGGGTGCTCATTGTTCCCTTTCTATTTTCATTAATACAATATGTCACGTTTTTATCTGTGTGCGGTGGCGGTACGGTGGTGGTGCGGTGGCGGTGTACTCACGGGGCTGGAGGGCGGGCGCGGCCAGGGCGAGGGCGCGGCGTCGTAGTCGTCGTGCGCGGAGGAGTGCGAGGCGCCGCCGGGCGAGGGCGAGGGCGCCGCGCTGCCCGCACCGTACTCCTTGCGGCTCTTGGGCGTGCCGGGGCCCGCGCCGCAGGGCTCCTCGCCCGACGCGGCCGACGCGTTGCTGAGCGTGCTCTGCTGGCTGCCCTCGTCCAGCGGCGCGCCGTCGGGCCCCGTGGTCACGAGCGCCGTGGCGGGCGCGGCGGGCCCGTTGTCGTGCTCGCCGGGCGCCGTGGGCGGCGGCATGGAGTCGCCCGGCGGGCCCATGTGGCGGCCGGCTTGCTGGAGTGTTCACAATTATGCGTCAGTATATCTATGCACACTGGACAGTACAGTCATTTTCGCCAAACGCTGACAAGATTCCAATCATGGACACGAAGAATAATGCAATAGTCAAGTCAATATTTATAGATACAGTCGATTTGTTTAAGACAAATCGTATAAATCATTTTAAAGAGTACCTACTAATTTACAAAACTAAAATAATATTTTATTTTAATTTATAAATAGAAAAAAATGTACATTTTTCCAAGTTGTATGTAAGTTGGGATAAACATCTCATCGATAATAACAAAATAATTATTGCTAGTCTATTAAACCCCAACAAACTTAATTAGCAAACTTAAAAAGCGTATTAGAATATTAGGATAAAAATTATATATATATATATATATATATATATATATATATAGAGCATGGATTAACCTGCTCTATATGGATGATCATATTTAAATATATAGGTTACTTAAATATCAAATAATAAAATAAACAAAAAAACAAGCATTATTAAAATACCTTGAGCGGTGGATAATGTTGAGATGGATGTGGCGGCGGCGTGGGCCGGTACCCGCCATAGGGGTAGGGATGGTGGTTGCGCGGCGGGTAGGGGTAAGGCTGCGGCGGGTACGGCGCCGGCTTGTACGATCCGTGGTGGTAGGGCTGCTGGAGCATGGCACCCGGCGGCGGCGCCGCGGACGGCGGAGGCCCGCTCCCTGCGCCCGCCCGCGCCGTCGGCCCGCTGCCGTCCGACAGGGACGACGACGGTCGCGGTGGCATCGGTACGTTCTGCGTACCTACAACCACAATAACACAATATTATAAATATAGAACACATTTTTGATGTTAAATTACTTGTAGAGCAGAAAAACTAAGTGATTATGATTTTCTTATCACATAATAAAAAAAATAACAAAATTATAACAACAACGTAATTAACATGAACACAATTTAATCTTCAGGTCCGAATTAAATTAAACCTTAATTTCGACCATTTGAATTCGGCAAAAAGCATTAGCAAATTAGTTACCATTTCAAAACATAGCAACAATGATGAGATAACCAACGTTACGATAATCGTTTCACATTAAACACAACGGCGTTTAAGATAACAAAACAATTGCAGGATACTTTTATTGGATCGTAAAACACGCCTCCGAACGAGGTGCGAGCAGGTAGAGGTATCTGAACGATACTACTACAGGTACCGACACGCCGGTATGGAGCACAAGCAACGCATTACTAGAACCTCGAATTAAATGGTATTCGAGAGTGCAAGCGTCGGTTGCCGTGTGCCATCGATCCGGGCTCTCGCACCACAATTCGAACAACTCAGCTAACGGGGGCCCGCCTAAGCCGGGTGGCGCGCATCAATCGTGGGGCGGAGAGACGCATCAGATCACTTTCGTTTTCCGGCGGCACGTGAGAGCTGGTCTGCGAGTTCTCGCTACACTTTATTGCACATCCCTATATGTGCATACGACACACACACGCAACACATTGACCGAGGCCGAGATACGGAACGGCGGTGATTTGCAACTACGAAAGTGGAAATGCAGCATTTATGTGGGTCGATTTGAACTTACGCAGTTATGTTGAGTTAGTATTATGTCATAACATCATTCTGGTTGCTCCCTACTAGAACTAGGTGAGCGATCGACTCGCTTTATTGTCGGTGCGGTCGAGTTGTGTTATCTTATGTATGTATGTATATATACAGGGGACGACATTTTAATCTCAATTAATTTCGTAATCGCAATTATTACCGCATTATAATACAGTCGGTGCGATGAGACGACAGGCAGACGGCGAGGCGCCGTTGAATCATATTGAATGAAACATATGCGCCCACCTATTATATATATATATCTATCTATTTGTTTACGGCGATCATTAACGGCTGTACCGTAACGGGGTCTCGTTGGTCCCGGGACACCGGGGCACGTCTCATAAAAGTGACTGCACTATTGGCGACGTACAAATGTAAATAATGCATTGGTATACAAGTGACGTTAGCTTAGACGTTCATGTTAAAAAATTATTTTATTTGAAAAGAGCAACTGCAAAGTTTCTTACCGTCTCTTCTTATCAAAATTGCCTTCCGAGCCGATGGATGAGTAAAGGTAAACTATATTTGAATAAAGAATATTTTGAATTTGAGTTAACCTTCTACAATATGTACTATAATTTTTATTATACATATTTTAGATGTACACTTAAAAGCTTGTTTCACTGACAGCTACTTCCAACTAGCCCGTGCGAGAGTTCCTTGTCCGTCCTCCCCACTTTCTGCCGAGTTCTGGAGGCATTGCGTGTTGAGTGGCAGAACTCAACGCCAAACTATAAACCTATATCCTCTAGATATATTAATGTTCAAAAATTATTTTTTTTTAAATAGGTTTAAAACTTAACACAAAACAACTCAGTTTTTGGATAGATTCTGTAATTTATTAACTACAGCGCATAATTATATGTATTACATTGCATGACAATGAAAAAAATAATGACGTAAAACGATCACTGTCCGATCTGTTGTATAGATAATTTAGCTGGCGTGATCATAAATTCACATTGTTACTATGAATTTTATCCTTAGAAGTATCAATTATTAAGCGGATTTTTTTTATAGACATCCTATACAAAACGAAATCTTTATTAAGTTACAAAACTGAAATTACAGTTAACTAAATCATCCAACACAACATGGTATTTAAAGTTAAATCGTGTTCTCAACATGGGAACGGCACTCGACCCGTACAAGAACAACCAGCTCTGTCAAGGGCAGCAGCAGTCCACGTCGAGGTCTTTACTTTCCCACCTCCGCCGGTGCACGCCGGCCATTCGGATGCAGCGTGATCGTGATCACTTAAATAACAATATTGTGATATTTAACTCAAGTTTTGTTTTAAGATCCCAAATTTTAAATAACGATATTAACTATAATCAATTCTGTCATTTTCTCTGAAAAAATTAAAAAGTTAAAAGTAACTTAACGGCATACGAGTTGTACCTATACCCTTCACTTCGCTAGTCATACCTAGTTTATGGTTCTTGAATGTATAAAATAAGTAAAACAATAGCGAAACTATTAATTTTACATCCAATCCACAAGATATTGTAATTTAAATCTTTATATAGAAAGGAAATAAAGAGTAACTCAAGTGTGATTACAGCTATCGGTTTAGGTACAACGCGTCATTAAAAACTCGTCTCCCCGAGGTACCCACGCAAACGTGAATCACAAACACGACTAGAGGCCACTCTGCAAATATCACGGGCAACAGGTGATACGATTGTAATTTGCTGAATTTCGTGCTTTAGTCACGCCGAGAAAGATAAAAAAAATGTCGAAATAAACTGTAATATAAGGATTGATAAGATTGAATTTTCATTGGGTGGATGGGTCGTGACTAACTAATTAGAGTTGGTTATATCAAATACAGTGGTGTACAGACAGACAGATGTGTTTATATATATAAATATATATATATGGTTGTAATAAGTATAGTTTGCATCGATATCATATGCGGAGAATGCGGTGTTGCGGGCTGGTGATGTGCGGCGAGCCGCGCACCGCCGACTCCGCCAACGGTAGACCGACATTCCGTGATAATGTAGGTACACCATTACGTTCTAGAATTTATGAAGAATTAAAAAGGAACACACGGTGTGTTTTGTATGTTTTTTTTCTCTCATGCAAAGTATGTGGTGCTCGAATATAGAATAGGAGTCAAAATTGTTAAATAAATAATAATTGATGACAAATAACCAAACAATATAATAAATATTGTTGCGTAATGTGTTACTCTTTTTTAATTTTCATTCAATATCAGAAAAAAATCTGTAAAAAATATCAACGCAATCACTATACTATGTTTTAAACAACCATATAACCATATAAAATAGCGGACAAAGTATGTAGGGTAATCAAAAAGTTATATATACTACTTCATATTCACATTATACAGCCGCTATTTCCTCCACATTTAAATAATATTCAACGTAATAAATTATAATAGTAAATGTAAATTAATGAACGTAAAAGGATATAATAATCGAGCAAAAGTAAGTTGAATATCAAATCATAGAAACATGATTCATAGAATTAATTGAACACCCTATATACATATGTATGAATGGCGGATGCATATTGTATTGATAGAATTAGCAACGACCAATACTCAATGTTAAGTTGGATGTGAAGTTGAAGCACAAATATCTACAAACTGGTTCAGTAAGTTGTGTATCACATTGGCCTATTAAACTAATTACGTCAATATTGGAAGTGTGAACGACTATATTTATATTTATTTAAGGTCCATTGAATCAACAGCAACAGCATCATTACGGACGAGCATTTTATTTAATTCGTTTCAATTGGAACGGAGTGTCTTAACACTAGGTTCCCTCTACTTACCCCGCTATGTGTGGGCTATAAAAAAAATCGTAACAAACACCTAATACATTAAAATGACACAGTATAACTGAAACGCTTTCAAAACATCTAAGTTAACCGTTCAATAGTTACAAGTTAATGTTACAAAGTTACATCTCTAAATAAAGTAATAAAGCTAACCGAGACATATAGGAAACGTTAACAGGTTCTAAGCCGTGCATCGTGTCAATTGTATGAACAAATGGCAACAGTATACAATGTAGGAGGTATACAGCGCGCTAACAAGAACGGCCTAGTTGAGACAACTGCCGTCGTTGAGATCAGAGCGTGTTTGTTGCACATTTAAATTGATCACCGACGCCACCGTCTAATGTATGTATGTATGTATGTATGTAATATACAAGTACAGATGATTTTCAGCACCACATCAAGTGATAGTAAGTTTTGAACGTAAATGCGAACTTGGAATTATATAAAAGAAATGGTACAGTTAAAGTAGTATCAAATATGTATATAAAAATGTATTTTTTTATGGCTTCACGCAGTATACTGCATGTAGCGGGGTAGCCTAGTGTTGAGATCTCTCTGCTTCCCACTTTCCGCCGAATTCTGGAGGCATTTCGTGTTGAGTGACGGAACTAAACGCCGCGCTCTACCTCGACACCAGAGCGAAAAAATGAAAAAAAATTATTTCCTGGAGTGCAAATCGCACCCACGACCTATCGCGCATACAGTCACACATCACTTGTGCCATTACGCCACGACTGGCCTCGTGACTCATGAATAATATTATTATATAATAAAAAATGCAACAATAATGTTAAATATCAATTACAAATAGAAATATAAACGTAACATTAAACTTTTAATATTTGAGTTCTCTCTTTATTCATACAACACAGTGTTCGCGCGGGTGTGGCTGGAATAAAAGAATACCTTGCGAGTACCTTACTAGGGCAAAACGGGGTGAAAGCTAGAACCCTCGTGTAACCTTGACATACATAATTAAAAATTTGTAAGGACATATAAAAAAAAATAGCTATTGATTGTTGTTGCCTTAATTGCGTAAATAAACACAAGTCATGTTGAAAAGACAATGGAATTTGTTTTTTCTAATAAACGTATTTGTCTAGAGTTGTTTTTTTTTATCTTTTTACATTCCAATTCTTGTTCACAAGTACATATTTTAGTAACGGAACATAGGTAGGCAGAGGGAACATGGGAAGTTAGTGTTAAGACACTCTGTTCCCTATTTGCCGCTGAATTCTGGAGGCATTGCGTGTTGAGTGACGACATTCAACGTCGGACTAAGCCTCGACAACAGAACCAAAAAAAGGAAATCATCAACAATAGTAAATATTTCGTTTGATAAGAATAAGATAAGGAACAAAACATGGCATAATTAAAAATCGATAGATAGCTGCTCAGGTGGAATCTGAAACGCCACGAATAACAATAACTAACATTAATCTTACCAAAAAAAAAAGAAGCAAAACACAGCGTACGGATCGTTTACGTGAAAACAATCAAAATAAACACAGTAGCGGGGATCGGGGCAAAAAGCGTTTTGTTTCGTGTGTTTTTTTCTCTCTCATCTCATTTAAAGGTCGTCGGCCTTGCCAAGGTCGCGAGGCACGTGGCGGATGGGCAGCGGTGAACATGCGCAGGTGCAGCTCCTATAGTACGTACTTCCCAGTATCCCAGTCTCCCGGTCGCGGAAAGGGACCAACGCTCGCTATTATTATTAGGCATCGCCTTTATTTATATTCGGTCTCAACAGTGCCTCTCTGCTGTACGGTATACGAGATATTTACTGAGATGCACAAATACTTTACTGCGGAGTAAGTTTAAGAAGCGAGTTCATGTTGATACACTGCTCCACTTCTAGTCAAAAGTTGTGACGGTACGTAAGCTAATTACTGAAATTGCATGAGCTTTTTTGAAAGCAATTTGTTAATATAGTAAAAAAAGACATGATACAGATACACCTTCACGCTGTATCCCGCATGTAGCAGGGTAGAGAGAAAGAGCATATCATTAAGACATTGGTTGTTGAGTGGCGCGCAACTCATCTCAACGCGGCGCTTTGCCTAGACACCAGAGCGAAAAAATTAAAATATTATGTCTCATTTCCTCGAACAGGAATCGAACTTAAGTCGCGTTTAAACGCTTCTGCCTCTGCGCGGCGACTGGCTTAAAAAAGACGTGCTATGACAATAATGCTAGAAGAACTATTATCAGTTTAATATAGCGTACCTAAAGTATGTACAAATTAAAAATAGAACCAACTAACTGGTAACTTACTTGAACACCCAACAAAAAAAGCATGCTTCTCTCGTTGCTTCACAATTTCAACACAATATTTGACGCCAAAAATTGAATGTGTTGCAGTAAATAACAAAATGATGCGTCACGTGCACTCCACTTCCCGAAATCGACTTCACAATGTTCAAGTGAAAGGTTACAAATTCAATTTCACGTGCCGAAACCTTACAAGCAATGCTCGATAGCGACTTGACCTTTGCTTCTATAAACACTCACAGCACCACCACGACTTTAATATGAGGACAATCTACTTATAGACAAATTAAGTAGAACTAAATCTTCTAGTGGTTGAGTTTTCATAGTGTAGTTGGGTTTTTCCCAAGATAATTTTTTTTACAATAAAATGATTAAAATGATTTACAGAATTCGGCAGAAAGCGGGGAACGGAGTGTCTTAACACTAAATTCCCTCTGCCTACCCTGCTGTGTGCAGAATAAAGCGTGAAGCTGATAAAAAATAATAGTAATAATAAATAGTTACCTATTGTCTTTTTTTAATAGACTCTTGTATAATAATAACTGAAAATATCCTATATAACATAAGCTATTTATGGATTTCGATATTTTATTCTCTCACCTAACCTGCAATATCTATAGGTAAGTAAAGGAAAATGATTTTTATTTTATGGAAAAGACGCGGCAAACGAGCGTGCGGGTCACCTGATGGTAAGTGATTGCCGCCGCCCACGACCCCGTGCAACCCCAGAGGA
>DWAP01004136.1:0-11251 GCA_018230625.1 Heliconius eleuchia
ATTTTAACCGGATTAATCGCGTATGTTTTGTATTTTTATACATTTTTGGAAACCCGATGTTTCGAACACTTTGCAGTAGTCCGTGGTCACGGGTAGTGAGTCTATCCGTTAGTCTTACTCGTATAATTTTTTTTTTAATTCTTCCAAATACAGATTCAAACCAATAACCAACAATTTTACAAACACTATTCTATTGTGCCTAGACAGCGACATATAGCTAAATAAAATGTATAATTACCTAGTTTTGTTTGTCTTCTAATCCTATGAGAAGCAGCAATGGCAACCGTTAAAAATGCCATAAAAACTATTAAGTTTACGCTCATCTGTAAAAATTAAGAAATAAAACTCTTAAGTACACCTAGAAAAATATGGTAACATCTATTTAAATTTAAGTATTACTATAAATTAAGAGAATTATAAACAAAACCCGACTGCATATATGACATTATAAATTATGAAGGAACGGATATACTGAACAAAAAACTCTATAAACTGGCTAAAAACATAAAACCCCTTTATGGACTCCGCCGTAGTCGAGTAAAAACTACTTAGAATTTCATCGATTGGCCGTGCGTATGCCTATCGTACTACAGGGAAAAGAACTTGACTTAGAAAAAAACTTTAAATAATTTCACTAGTGCTGCACTTAAAGTAGGTACTTGAAATGAAGAAATAAGAAGAATTTGTTGTAGTAACGTGTTGAGCAGCGAAAAACCAGCGAAAAGCGAACCGCTTTCGCCTCGATATCAGAGCGAAGAAATGAAAATATAAAATATTTCATTACCTTGGTCGGGAATCGAGCCCACAACCAGTCGCGCTTATACTCGCACGCTTGTTCTCTTCCACCACGACTGGTCTCAATAATATTATTTCAATAATAATATTTTATTGCTCTAAGCCTAATTACCAAATATAATAAATAAGTCCAATAAAATTAAGTTAACTATATTAAAGGGTCCTAAAGTATATCATAATATGATCCAAAATAAATAAACAAACATTGTAATAATTGCACATATTGTACCAATATTCTTTTTTTTTCGCAATACACGTAAATGGTCACCAAATTATGTCATACACAAAAATTTATATTACTTTCAAAAACCTTACTCCAAATTAGTTTGACGTCATCCAAAATAAATAAATTGTTTTTTTGTGGCTTTAATCCATAATTTGAAAAAAAAAATTAACATATTTTCATTTTGCTTTTGATTTTTATATTTTACAGCAATATTAAGGCCTTCGTGGCGCATTGGCAAATGGGTGTGACAGTAACGTGGTGGTTGTGGCTTTCATCCTCACACGGGAAATGAATTACCATATATTAATATTTTCATTTATTCGCTCTGGCATCAAGGCAAAAGGCCGGCGTTGAGTTCCATCATTCAACACGCAATGCCTCGAGAAATTCAGCAGAGAGTGGGGAATTGAGTACGGGATATTAACACTAGGGTCCATGTGCCTATCCTGCTATATATGAGTGATACAGCGTGAAGGTGATTTTAATGTTAAGGCCTATACTATATTATTAAGGCCTATACTATATTTTACCTATACTATATTGCCATATTATCAAATTTAATTAATTTTAAATAACAATAAACAAGTGATGAATCTTGGGAACATATAATAGGCGATCGTTAGCTTTTTAGCGCAACAAAAATTACCAAATAAAAAGTCGTTATATAAAATATTAGTAACATTTTTTTGTGACAATATATAATATTTGATATTGATATTTTAGAAAACGTATTTTCGTGGCCATTTATCCATTTTGGTAAAAATTTCGAATTTTATTGTTAGTGGTACAAATAGGTACAATTTTGGTGGCGTTTTTACATAAGCCCCTTAAAAGTCAAAATTAAAATTAAATCAGATTCACGCTAAATCTCGCACACAGCAGGGTAGACAGAGGAACCCTGGTCTTAAGACACTCCGTTGCCCACTTTCCACCGAATCCTGGAGGCATTGCGTGCTGAGTGGCGGAACTCAACGCCGCGTTTTGAAACGACACCATAGCGAAGAAATGAAAATATAAATGTACTAAATATTTCACTTCCTCGAGTGGGGATCGAAACCACGACCAGTCGATTTTACAGTCACACTTTGCGCCTCTGCGCCACGACTGGCCTCATAAGCCCTTTAATTATCACATTATTACCTTAAAAATCACACTTCGCATGATAGTGATTTAGCACTAACACCCACAAAACTTATGAAATCTGGATATTTACTGTAATATTAACTATAATATTATAATATTTCTTTCTATACGTAATATGGTTAAGACCGATCGAATCGACTGGTGGCAGCGTATTCCCATATAACTTTATAATAAATAGTAAACGCTTTATGCAACTTTCAGTCAATTAAAGTAAATTAACATAATAAATCAAAAACTAAATTACCAATTTAAATCAGCTTCACGCTGTATCCCGCATACAACAGTGTAGAGCAAACATAGTGTTAAGACACTTCCGCTGAATTTTTTAAGGCGTTGCGTGTTGCGTGGCGGAACTCAATGCCGCTCTTTTGCCTTGATGTCAGAGCGAAAAAGTGAAAATATTAATAAATAATAATTCATTCGAACCCATAACCTTGACGGCACGGTCACACTCTTGTGCCTCTGCGCTACGATGTTATAAATCTTAATCCCTCGTCGTTGCACAGCTACAACATAAATGCGACGGGGTCGGTTCGATTCCCATTCGGGGGGATAAAATAGTTCATATTTTCATTTCCTTGCCCTATTAATGAGACAAAGAGCTTAAAAAAATTGTAAATGATCAAATAACAATTGTTCTTTTTTGTATAAAATCGTTCAATGTTATCATTAATGGTCATGGAAGCTATCTCTTAAGTATAACTATTAATATACAAAAACATAATATATAATATTATATATTTATTTTAAAGAACAAAATTATAGTACTTATATATATTTTTATTATTTAAGGAAGAAACAAAGTTTGAACTTAAATTTAAAAACTATGTAAGTACGTGTTTCTCCATTAGGTGTTCGGTGACGTAACTTAACACCATATTTTATTGTAACAATATCGGTAAAATAAAAATAATTAAAAAAATATAACTTACAAAACTACTTTTTGCCATAAGCTACGATCATAAATAGCCAGAAGCTGTGAATGACATCTAACACGTTCCTAGTGTTCGAGTTAACTCTGACCGTTAGTAGATAAGTGGGTTATATCAAAACAATTAACGTGATTTTTGTAGCTCCATGCTGTATTCCTCACTTAGCAGGGTAGGGAGTAGAAGCCTCGGAACCTAGAGCTAAGATACTTCTGCTCTCTTCTTTCCGCCGAGTTGTGTCTTCGATTCCCAGTAGAGATAATCAAATATTTAGTATTTGCAATATAAATACAAAAAGGCCGTCTTTTCAATCTAATCTAGAATGTGACTGTAACGCAACGTTGGTTCACTCTGGCACAAAGCCAAATCCCGGTGTTGAGTTCCGCCACTCAACATGCAATGCCTGTGGTGAACGGAGTGCCCCAGCTCTAGGTTCCCTCTGCCTATTCTTCTATATAAGGAATACAGCGTGAAGATGATTATTTATCATTCCTTATAAAAAAGTTGATATAGTATATTATTATGAGTTATCAACGCCCCGGAGAAAAATCACTGTCAGTGTTTTAACGAAATTAAATTATTTAGTTATTCTCCTTATATGGACAGTAAGGCGCAGTCAAAACCTACAGCTGTTACCGCGACTGTTGTGGATTCGATTCCCCCTGAAAGAAATAAATTATTTTCATTTGAGGCCAGACGTGGCACAGAAACACAAAGTGTAAATGTAAAATCGACTGGTTGTGGGTTCGATCCCCACTGGAGGAAATGAAATATCTATTTTAATTTATATTTTATTTTATTGTTGAGTTCCGTCACTCAACACGCAATGCCTCCAGAACTCGGCGAAAAGTGAGGAACAGAGTGACTTAGGCAGAAGCCTACCCTGCTGTGTGCGGGATACAGCGTGAAGCTGATTTAATAACACTATTGTTTTAATTTGAGAACTTTGACCTCAAACGAGATAAAATTGAGGACCAAAATAAACATGCAATGATGTATAACGTATTTCCCAAATGGGATTTACGAATTACTTTGTGCAATGTTTGTCCTCTTAAGTTAATTATGGATATTTAAGCAAATGGGGAAATATTAAAGAATAATAAACGATATAATATGCATAAAAATAGATCAAAAAGTATTCTGGATATACTCGACAACTTATATACTATACTAGCGGTCAACTTGCGGCTTCGGTCGCATACCACTTTTATTATACTGCATTCGCCAACAAATTGATAAGTTCAATCATGAACAACTTGTTTTCTTGTCGGAAGCTGCGCCATGAAGGCCTCCCAGTATTCATTGTCATATTTATTATTTAACGAGTTATTTGGATTAATTTTATAATAACGTTGCCTTGTCGTGCCTTTGATGTCCTGTCGATTTTCCTGTTGTCGGTTTTTCTGTCATTTGCACAAATACATTACATACATAGCATACGGCTTCGAGCCCACAACCAGTCGGTTTTATAGTCACACTTTGTGCCACTGCGCCACGACTGGCCTCAAGTTTAAGTTTTAAGTATTAATATTAATGTTTGTAATAATTTTCTATTATTTTACAGTTGCCGTAACATATATAAGATTTGAAAGGAAATAGATGAATTGTTAATTATTTACTGTTACTTTTTTCGTGGCCCAGGGGCACAAGGGTGTGACTGTAACGCGACGATTGTGGGTTCGATCCCCACTCGAAGAAATGAAATATTAATTGAAATGTATATTTCCATTTCTTCGTTCTAGTGTCAAGGCGTGGAAGAGCGCAGCGTTGAGTTCCATCACTCCACGCGCAATGCCGTCCGAAATCGGCGGATAGTGAGAGATGTCATGTGTCGGCGGTGTTTCTTTTCAGCTATATATGAGTAGACCTTCATCTATCAAAAAAGATATGCCAATGTAATATAAATATAATGATTATTAATTATTAACATAACATTGTTTTAATCTCAGAACTACGACCTCAAACGAGATAAAAGGTCAGGCCCAAAATAAACAAGTAGTGATGTGTAACGTATTTTTCAAATGGGATTTACTAATTACTTTCTCCAGATGATCTAGTTACGAGGGTTGCAGTTAGAGGTTTAGCAAAATACGATTTTCATATATATATTTAGTTATTTAGTTTAAATTATACATTAAAAAAATAATTCTAACTTACAGACTACTGTCCTTAATGTTAGAGGAAAATAACGCGAATGGGAAAATTTTTTATTCCCATCGTTGTCCACCCGATCTCCTTATTCATCATTTTGTTGCAAGCGGCCGCCTATCAGACGGACGCTCGTTTTTACGTAAAATAATTGTCCCACCTGTGACACCGTTCATAACTATGTAACAATCGCCTAAATATTATTTTTATATTTTATCCATACCTTAGTCTGGCCACAAATACTGCTATAATTTAAAAATTAACAAAATATAATTTTTTAATTTGGAATCCCTCAGTTTAATACGATTGTTCATTGTTATATTTTCTTATTTTCGCCCCTATATTTTGTTAAATATTTTGTGTTATTAAAATGGAGTGGGGTGATATAGAGAACCGAACTTCAATTTTTAAAATCCTCCATATGATTAGTATTAGTCAAATATTTCTGTACAGGGCGATGGATACAATGAAACCTCCTTCTTTTGTTACAGAAAAATATCTGGCCATCCACTTAGCGTTCAAACGAAAAAGGCGATCGAAGTAGTTTAGGAAAGAATTCGAAGAAATCCTGACCGCAAGCAAAATATTTTATTTTGCTTGCGGTCATGTGAATGTCATATGAAGATAGCACCTAGAACTTTTAATGATCTTTAAAAGATGACTTAGGACTTGTAACACATTAGAGACGGGTCTTGTCTTAACTGATAATTTAAACCTAAATACACTATTCTTATCTTAATTTTGTTTTTTTTTTTCATTTCTATAAATGTATCATTAGTATTCGTCGAGACAAATCGAACGAGCTCAAAAACGACTCGATCAATCTACCTTTCGGCTCCATTTCGAGGCTCTTAAGGATTTTTTTTATATATTAATCGTTTTTTTTTATTTATTAATTTAGCGTTTATTTCAGGCAGCATTCTGCTGCCTGAAATATTAAACGGGCCCAAACAAGACCGTCTGTCTACCTTTTTTAGTTCAGAAGTCTCTTTGGCCACTTTCCGGCTCGATCTCCAATCTCTTCATGTTATTTTTTTCATTTTCAAAGCTTCATTTTGATCTTTCAATTTAAAATACATAATTTTTAAATGAAGCCCGTTCATTTGATACTCATATTAAGTGGTTTATGCAAAAAATTTGACATTTTGTTGCAGCGGCCGCGTTGGATTAACAACAATATTGATTTTAATATGAAATTTTATTGTTATCAGAAGTGTAGTCCTGATCCAAATTTCAGATGGATCGAACATTTGGAAATAAATAAATGTTTGTCTCTGTTTTCCAAATAAATGTGTTCTTTTCAAGTTTATGAGTGTGAATTTACATTTTATGTTATACTAAAACACAAACAAATAAATGTTTCATTTCTGTCCGTCTGTCTTTCTGTTCATCCGAGCTAACACCTAAAACGACTTTTTCGGGACTAACAAATAAAATCCTATATAATTACAGTTACAATTTATTTAATGTATAATATTAATAACCATATAGTTCAAGCGAGTGATGCCGCGGACGGCCCAGAAAATACATACAAATACCCAGAAATATGTTTTTTTTTCAATGTAATTTGAAATATAGCTACACAGTGCACGCTGTGGGGGATCCCATATGGCAGGGTAGACAAAGGAAACCTAGTGCAAAGACACGTGTCACGTTCCGGTGACAGTATCTGATGAGTGGCGATGCACAACGCTGGAACCCTTGAAAAATAAATATAAAATAATAAAATTTTATTATAGAAATCCCACGGGAGAATAATATCAATTCAAATAAATCCCGCGATATAAAATCTCGAGATATGAAGTCCCGGGATTCACACATTATTATTTTACAATCAGTTTATTTTGGAATGATGCGTGATGAAGACCGTTTGGAGTCTCGTGAACCTTTGTTGCCTCGATCGCGTATGTTTTTTTTATCATGTTGTTATTATATCTATAAATATAAATAAAATAGAAGTCTGACTGTGATTTCTAAGTAATCGTATTTATTCAAGTGCATAGATATTATTATTTACACGATACCAAAACAGGAGCAAACACTATTATTTTTATTTATTTAGTTTTTTTGCCTACCTGTCCTTTTTTTGTTGAGGCTTTTATCTGAAACTGCTAAACTGATTTTTATAGACTAACACTGAAAAATTGACTAACAAGAAAAGTAGCTTATATGTTGCTCTTCAAATCCTTCAGGGTTGTAGAGCAACATAAAAACTACTTTTTAACCTGGAATTCCCGCCGAATCGGGATGTATAAGAAAAACCCGCAATTGTTCTGCGTGAGTACCGTATGTATACATAGGTAGATAGCGCATAAATTTATTTTACGTCTCTGAACAGGCCATTCAGTTCAGTCGTATATTGGATCACGTTATTTATTTATCAAGTGGGTATATTAAAAAAGCGCATATCATTTGTCTAATGTTACTATGCCGTAGTTTTTAAACCAACTCGACAGTGCCAGTGATTTGTGAATAATATTATATATTACAAATATTATTTTATACACATCGTTATTGTAAATAAGAACATTGTAAAACAACAGGTAGGCTAAAATGAGAAAAATATAAATCTAAGGATGAGCCGTGCGAGGTTCTTGCGTAGCAATTCTTTATTTTTATTATAAATCTATAATATTTTCATCTTTATTGTGTTTTTGTTAATATTATAAAACTAAACAGTATTTTAGGTTGAACGTGCTAATCTCAGGAACATTGGTTTATTGAAGAAATCGAAGCATTACATTTAAAAACCCATACATACTTTACTTTAATACTCAGCGTTGACATCCTCAATATAAACGCAATCCTCCAGAATTCGGCTGAAAGTGGAGAACAACAGTGTCTTATTAGGAACAAAGTGTCTTAACACTAGATTCCCTATAAATTTTCATTTTTGGATCAATCTAAGATCTGAATATTTTATATTAATTTCAGCTTGATACATACGATTACTACATAAAAATGTTTGAAAAACCCTTCCCTATATGCGGTAGACAGCGTGAAACTAAAAAATCGGTATTGTCACCCTTTAAAAATTTTTAAACGATAGTGAAATCAGACGAAGCCGCGAAATAAAAGATAGTTCTTAGTAACTTAGAGTTACATACCTAATGGCGTCTAATAATATATAATTAATTTCTATTTTAGTCATCTAATACAAACGTGCACACGTGCGCAAAAAAAATATCCGTCCCATTATGAAAATTTATGAAATTATGACAGCAAAAATGAAAACTGAAAGATTTCAGAAAGACCAAATCTTTTAGTTTTTATTTTCGCAGTCATAATTTCATAAATTTTCATAATGAGATGGATTTGTTTAATGTACCAATTGGCATAGCATAACTTCCTAGATTTTGTTGTTTGTTTGTGAGTGACTCGAATGTTATATAGTAGTTAACATCTTCAAAATAGTAGAACAATCTATTTTCCTTGTATTACTCCGTCATTTGTTTAATTGTGAGTATGAGAAGTTGGTGCAGAAGCCTGTTTTTTTGGCTGTTACTATGATTCGATTCTATAAAACTTTAGAAAATATTTTGTAAATATTAGATACTGAGATTGATGGCATTTAATTATATCATCTCTTTTATGGAGCAATATTATTACTGATGTAGTTCATTGGAATGATATTGTCTCTTGCTCCATTATGTCGTTGAATATGTTGTATTATAACATCTGAGCATCCTAGTAGAACTTCTATCTTACTCTGATAATTTTTTACTTTTTTACGCCTAAATTGCTTTAGTTATTTAGTTTTTGGTAATAAATCTTCGGCGGTAAAACATTTGAGGTGAGTAGAGTTATCGATAAAAGTATGCCTGTGTGTTTTGATTTGCTCTTTCATTGTTTTGATTTTTTTATTTCTGGTGTACAATCCAACAGCTCCATTTCTGCTTTTGACTCAATCGATAGTTTCAAAGTAGAATATTATTCAAATTAACCTTTTGCTATTTTATTCCTATCAATTGTTTTTTGTAGCTGCATACTATGTGAGACACAGACAAGCGTACGACTGTAAACACTGGGTTGATCACGCAATATCTCGAAAATGGAGACTGGAGTATATAAACGTTAGGTCCCTCTGTCTACCTTAATATGTGGGGAAGAACATGAAGTTGCTTTTTAATCTATATTTATTATTTTTTAATGTCTTGTCTGAAATCTGAACAATTTCTGAAGATGATTCAGCATATTTTCAGTAACGTACTTGTTATTATTGCATTAACAAAGATCTCAGTTCATAGAAAATTGATATGCTTACAAGTAAATAAAGTTATAAAACAAAAGTGTATAAAGAAACAGACGTGAATTATGTGTGTGATATAACGGATATATTGTTGTTTCCTTTCCAAGTAAAAAGCGTAAATTATAGTTACGCTACGTTCAGCATAACGTATAGTATTTAATCAAATAGACATAAGGTTAGAATTATTGAAATTAAACATTAAGAAAGGTTAGCGTATTTCATTAGTTCTATCTGACCACTACGACAACTGGTCCGTCTAGATAGACTTTTTAAATACATTTCGCCTAGGACTCGAGAAATAACTGGCACATTTAGTAGAAACGGCGATTCATAATTAGATTTTAGAACAAACCGCGACAATCGCATCTAAATAAAAACTTTGACAGAAACAAGACAGAAATCATACAATTTAATCGACAATTGCTTATGGGGTAAGCTCAAAGTCATTTACTTCTATTCACTTTATAGTAACATTTTTCTAACAATTTACATTATTTTATTTAAGTGCTATTAATTTTGCGCATATTCATCTAAAAACATCGAGAATATAAAGACAATATCAAAGTCAAAGTATTTTTTTTTTCCATAATAAAAAGTTACATATTTGATTTTTAACGTCAAATAATTTACTACCATTTGGGGTCAGTCGTGGCGCAGGGGCACAACCATTAACACACAAACGTCTTTCCACCATTCAAATCCACAAAATTCCGCACACAGCAGGGTAGGCAGACTGAATTTAGTGTTAAGACACTCCGTTCCCCACTTTCCGCCGAGTTCTGGTGGCATTGCGAGTTGAGTGGCGGAACTTAACGCCGTGCTTTTCCTTGACACCAGAGCAAAGAAATGGAAATATCAATTTAAATAAATATTTCATTTCCTCGAGTGGGAAACGAACCCACAACCAGTCGCGTTTATAAGTACACTTTGTGCCTCTGCAACGACACGACTGGCCCCACGACTGACCTCAGTCTCTACACAACGTCTTTTCAATGTCTTTTCACAACAAAAAATTCTCTGACGTTTTCTAGGATACTACTGTAAAAGCGTCCCATAAAAGAGTTACGGATTCGATTTAATCGAGTTACAGGTGCGAGTTTTCTTAATACAAAAATACTGAGTACGGAATAAAAAGATAATCATATGCAGATGCAATATCTAGAAAAACACAAACCAAATACTCTCCTTTGGCATATGCTGGTCAAATGTCTGTAGCATAAACACTGAGACTATCTGTGGTACGTGACTCCCTTCTGAAGCCAAATGGAGAGGAGAGCTTTCTGCTTTCCACTATCATACGTGTTAGTGACGACATGTCACTTTTTTAAATTTCAAATCAAAATATAAAAGTGACATGAGTGTTAATAATGTTTATGTACCAACATAAAAATATTTTTTGTTTTTTTAAGAAAACAAATAAAAAATTGTACGTAACAGAACTTGAACTTGTATAAGAATGTTGACGTACAAAGTATGACCTTGTGCAATGCGCCCAAGAGGTTCGGGTCCTACTACATTACATATTCTTTTTTTAATTCCAATACAATATTTATTTTTCAAATAAAAAAAATAAGTACAAACTAAACATGAATCCACTTTTCCATCACTATTAATATGACACAACTATCAAGTTATATACATACATCTAAAGAGCAAAGGCGGCACGTTGTTACTAAACGACAAATATGTAATTAATTAACGAAAATCGATATAAATGGCACTAACTTCATTAATTGATCAATTAACCGAATGACAATAATT
>DWAP01004137.1:0-11250 GCA_018230625.1 Heliconius eleuchia
TGTATTTACAAATGGCTCCCAAGTTTGAGATCGATTTTGAGATCTAGTTTTTATTGAATTCAAGCCATTGAGATGAAGAATTGAGAGCCATTTATCAATACGAATCTGGGATAAAGTGTTAGACAAATTTATGTTAAAGTTAATATTTTTCTAAAATCCAACTAAGACGAGTTCTAATCGTTCTAATATTTTATCTCATTTCCATAATTTGACTGAAGATTTAAATTGGTTTTAATAAATATGTTTATTTGGTTTCATTCGAAAATTGAAAAAGTTAAACATCTAATATAATAACTTACTTACTTATAATTTATATACTGTTATTATCCAATTAACTTCATCTTTACCTATAAGGATTATAAATCAGATAAAGATAAACAGTTCGTTTGGTTCGTTTGGTCGCGCTAATCTCCAAAAAGTACAGTTTCGTTTTTCTCTTATGTCATTTAATTCATCTATCGAGAAATATAACCTTTTTCGATCTCCTTTGCTTTCGCCCATTTGTTAGTGCAAAAGTTATGTGCTTTATAAATATAAAGTTCAAACTAAATTAATTATTTAAGTAATAGTAAATCCAATTAAAAGTTGAGTTAGTGATTACTGTCGTCTTTCTACTAATATATTTAAAATAAATACCTATAGGAAATACATTATGATAGTTTATTATACTTTACTCAGTATGTAAGTAGCCTGTATATACCATACAAATATTATAAATTAGAAAAGTTTGTATGTTTGAACGCGCTAATCTCAGGAACTACTGATTGGATTTTAAAAAATATTTAGTGTTGGATAGTCCAATTATTGAGGAAGGCGATAGAGTAATAGTTACCGGACTCTTAGAATGAGTCGTGAGTGAGACGACTCTTACTAATCCCATTGAATCATGCGGACGTAGTTGCGTAGTAAACTAATAGTATTACTATTTATTTAAATTTAAAACTTATGAGGCCAGTCGTGGCTCAAGGTAACAAATGTGTGACTGTAAATACAACTGGTTGTGTATTTGATCCCCATTCAAGGAAATGAAATATTTATTTAATTATGCTTAAATTTCTTCATTCTGCTTCGGCAATGCGAGGTGTTGAGCTCCGCGATTCAACACGCAATGCCTCGAGAATTCGACGGAAAGCTTCCCTCTACCTACTTTGCTGTGTGCGGGATACAGCGTGAAGCTATTTTTTTTTTTACTTTTTAACGATACGAGCGATTTTGTAAGCATTTATATAAAAGGGTTTTCACCTCAATAGCATTAAAGAACATCTTGCATAATGCATACAAAAACGTTCCGTTGTACTTGGACCTTTATTTGCATACGTTTTATCGTAATCGTAATTTGTTATAAACATATATTTAAATCGTCATTACTACTAGTACTAGTCTTGTAATTGTCGTATACGTTTAACTGTGAAGCATTAAAATATACAATAGTATAGTAAATTATACTGGAAAGGGGAAAAATTCTATTTTCTTCATACCAAATTTTAAATATTAAAAAAATATATTAGTAAAAAAATTTTTTTTTGCTTTCGTTTAGATATTACGCGCTTCAATTTCACGCTTTATCCCTCATCTGGCAGAGTAGGTAGAGAGAACCTATTATTAAGTCACATCGTTCCCTACTTTCCGCCGATTTTTTTCCAGCGGTTTCAGAGTGAAGAAAAAAAAAAATTATTAAATAATAATTCATATCCCCGATTTCCGAGTGTAGTGTACAACCAACGTCCTGCGCCACTCATATAACATGACAGAATAAGAATATCTTGTTTTGAATGATCACATCGGGTAAACATATTTTTTTTACATTTTCTCATTATATCACGGTACTATTACTATCACTAATATTTTTTTTCCTCTATCTTTTCATATAAATTGGTACTGGCGATAGATAGATTGAAATAATTGGCTTATATTTAAGTTTAATAATTGTTATATTTTCAAATAATAAGTTGATGTATAGGTGAATGTATGGTTAATTTTGTTTTTTTTTAGGTTAAGGCTTGTTAGAGTTCCCTTCCGTTCCGAGGTATCAAGCTTAAATATCACATATTCAGGAATATTTCATATACATATATACATATTTCATAGATTTTTTTATGATTTTTTTGTTACATGTTGAGGCCAGTCGTGATGCAGAGTCACAAGTGTGTAAACGTGACATGATGAAGACTAGTGGGTTCGATAACCACTCGAGGAAATTAAATATTTATTTAAATTTATATTTTAATTTCTTCACTCTGGTGTCGATTCAAAGAATGACGAAGACTCAACACGCAATGCCTCAGAATTAGGCGAAAAAAGGGGAACGAAGTATCTTATCACTAGGTTTCTTCTATCTACCCTGTTATATACGGGATACAATGTGAAGCTGATTTGACATTGTGTGCTTAAGACATGAACTTTACATTTATACAATTTACAAGATTAATATTTTGTGTTTGTTTTACTTTTGTGGAGGTCACGACCGCTCCGTTTCTGTCTTTTATGGCCATCTTGAAATGCCTTTTCATGTTGTTCTCGTTGCTTTCTTGATAATTTAATTGTGTTAAAGTTAGCGGTATTTCAATATCGCTATATCTGGAACATTTGTTGGTGTGGCGTTTTATTGCTACTGCGTGTGAGTTACTATCTTGCAGCTGCAATTTCGTCGACCGTTCGTTCACTATTATAACCGTCGCGTTTGTCAGACTTGGGCTTCGTGGATAGTCAGCACTTTCGGACCAATATTTACTCCGTATCTCTGGTTAATAAAGGGCCTTCTTCTTTTCAGTAAATATGAGGTAGAATATTTTACTGAGTTAGGTTTCGTGGGACTAGCGTAGTTCTCAAGTTTTATATTTGATGGGAGTGTAATACTTTTTTAGAACAGTATATAACGGAGTATATCCCTTAAAGGTCGTAAATGACATACTTATATTTGTACTTCGTTTCATTAGTGCATAAGCCCGCTAACTTAAGTTTGCCAACTTTATTCGCTGCGTAATCTAAATGTAATCAAAATAGGGTATTCCCCTTAAAAGAAAAGAGTTACGAAATTTGGCAAGAAGTGAGAACTTGCAGTACAAATAAAGGAAAAAAATGGTAAAATGTATGTTTCAGATAAAAACTATTACCAATTTATAATTGTAGTTAATTTCATACAAAATGAGAAAATACTTAAGTGTATCAAATTTTATAAATTATAATTCTTTTTGACCTACAATCCTGAAATTAGTACGGAACTCTCTTTGAACAAGTCCGACTCGCACTTGACCGGTTATTTTGATAAATATGTAACGTAACTTTACTCATAATATAACGATAAACGGTTATTTTATCTAATCAGAGGGAAGAGGGCATTTTATTTAAAGTTAATTTGAAATAATAAATAGCAAATGTTTCACAAATTGAAATGACACAAGGAAAATATTAGATTTTTTTTAATATTCTCGAATATAAAAAAAATTAGAAAATGTTGAAATTTTGTACAGATAAAATGGAATTTGTGGCCTTCGTGGCGCAGGGGTGTGGTGAGACTATAACACGACGGGTGTGGGTTCGATCCCCATTCGGAGGAATGCAATATTATTTATTAATGTTTTCATTTCTTCGCTCTTGCACCAAGGGAACAGCCCGTCGTTGAATTCCACTACAAAGCACGCAATGCCTAAAAAAAATTCCTCCTTGGTTCCTTCTGCCATACTATATACGAGATACAGCGTGAAGCTTATACACAAAGAATTCGATAAATCGTAGTAATTATCTATTATATATATTCTCGTAGTTATATTTAGTATGTTGCTTATTGGTAATGTAACTGCGATATTTTATTTAGAATTTTAAATGAACTACTGAATATTTATAATAGGTAAGTATGTGTCAATTCCAAGTGTTTTTAAATACAGTAACATATCTAGGGTAAACAATTTTTTGTAATAATCATATTCCTTTTTTCATTCCAACTTTGTCATAATTAAAACCTTTGAACATAAAATGAATAAACGCTTATGCCATTGCTTAGAAAAACACTATATTTTATTTAGGGTTTATTATCTCGCTTATTTAAATTTAAATTCAGAATATTCTTTATTTAAAACAGAGTTTTACAAGTACTTTTGAGTAGTCGAATAAACATAAAGCCACACGGCCCTCAGAAGGCAATTCTGCTGTGAAACAACAATAAGAAACACAACATTTGCTTTCTTCGATGTTATTATTATTTAATTATAACATAGACTTGTAGGTATACTACATGAGATTCAATAGATAAAATAAATCAACTTCACGCTGTAACAAAGGATATAATAACACAACTGGGTAGGCAGAGGGAACCTAGTGGTTGTGACAGTCCTTTCCCCACTTTCTGCCGAATTATGGAGGCATTGCGTGTGGAGTGGCAGAACTCAACGCCGCGCTTAGCCTCGACACCAGAGGGAAGAAATGGAAAACCTTCTAGCTTCAATAGATGACTGTAAATTTTTCGTACTAATCTAAAGATATCTTTACCTATTAGTATTATATTTTACAGTTATTATAAGTTATTGTAGTAGCAAGCTTTACGATATTTCAAATTATTTGAACTATTTTCAACTATTTTTTTAAGAAAATAAAAAAATATTTGTTGGAATCGATTACTGGAGCAGTATATTGGGTAAAATATTACAAACGTATACCTAAAAAATTCTATCAAGATTCCTCAACATAAACGGAGAAGTATTATCATCATTTCATAATTTTTTCTATGCTGTATTTCATGTGACGCAGCTACGAGTACAGATACCAATAACGTAAACATTTACTACTACAAAAATACTTGAAGAGAGATAAAAACAAAGAGAGAAAAAGAGATAGAATGAATGCAGGCAATTAAAATAGAGGATTAAATGACATAAATGAATGTGTTCAGTCTGAAAAATAAACGCTTTCTCATAAATTATTATTTACTAATGAAATAAAAAACACAAGTATAATATACTTAATATTTTTATTGAGCCTAATTTATTTTTATTACTTTTCCTATATTGGCATTTCATTCTATTTTAGTGTAAAAAAATGATGTTAGATACTTTTTTTCCATTTTGTTTTGTATGTATACAGATTTTTTCGGATTTTATTTCCATGGCGGTATGGCATAGTAGGGTTATTTTAAAATTATTTAAATATAGACAGTAGCTCGGACAATGAGAGCGAGCTAGTTAATACGATAAATATCTGAATTTCGCTCGCAAGGTCCGAACTACGAAGTTAAATCATTTCATTCAAAATAAGAAATTACGTGCTTAATTTTTTAAACGCCAAGTAATTAACCACCAGTACACTAAAGCGGGACTTTTTATTAAATCAATTATATACAAAAATAAACATTTAATAATTTGTGACAATAATATCTTTCATCATGCCAGTTGTGGCGCAGGGGCACAAAGTGTGACTGACTGTAAAATCGACTAGTTGTGGGTTCGAGTGGGGACTCGTGGAAATGAAATATTTATTTACATTTATATTTTAATTTCTTGACTCTGGTGTCAAGGCAAAAGCGCAACAACGCCTCCAGAATGCCTCCAGCAATGCCTCCTCCATGCCTCCTCCACGCTCCGCAATGCCTCCAGAACTCAACGGAAAGTGGGGAACTCAACACTAGATTCCCCCTGCCTACTCTGCTGTGTGCGGGATACAGCGTGAAGATTGAAGACTGTTTTAATTTAATTTATATCTTTGAAGCAAACTGAAATGAGCATTACATTTCTACTTAAGGTTTATGCCTTGCAACACAGTGAGCGCTACACCCGCAATATATATACATAGGTATGGATTGTCAACGTTTTTATTTTCCATATCTCATAAGCTGTCTAATATTTATGTTCGTGGATAAGTCAATTTATATACGGATAAAAACTCATTAAATATGAGTTTAATATAATCCGTCAAAGTTTAATAAATTATGTAAAAATAGCAATCACGTAAAAACAACACGTTGCATTCAAAATAATATAGTAACTGCTGTACCGCTATCACGGCTTACTCAAATTAATTTATTCAATTTTATTGTATATTGTATGAATCTTAAATGAAACTATATTTCCTTGATAATTTATTTATTCTTTGTATAATAAATTAATATTAACGTATATACATATTTACAATATTCATATTAGTACCGTCTTCATTATGAAGAATTTCAGTTGTTATATAATTCTTCATGCTTTCGTAAGACCTTGTCCTTCAGAAAAATGATCCCATTTTGATATAATATTCAATAGTGCAGTACCGGGACACTCCGTGGCCATGATCTGACTATGTCCTTTTAGTTTATAATCGGAACTAAGGACGCCTTTACGTACACCGTCGGCGATGAGAGCTTTAGTCGCGTGAAGCATTTTGTGTGGTGGCTCTTCAACTGTAAATAACAAAAATAATTCGTTCTAGTTAAGTTATACATTTTTTTAGCTTCACGCTGTATCCTGCATATATATACCGTTTCCTCTGCCTACCGCCGGGGAAACATGGGAACCTAGTGCTAAGACACTCCACTAAGATATTTTCGTTCCTGACTTTCCGCCAAACTCTGGAGACGTTTGCGTTTAGCACGCAATGTCTCCAGAGTTTGGCGGAAAGTCGCACGAAAGTGTTCGCACTCAACGAACGAACGAAGAATTAAAAAATGGTAAACATTTCATTTCCTCGAGTGGGACTCGAACCCACAACTCAATATTAAATATTAATAATATTCATTATCCGCCATTTCTCAATAAATAATTAAATCAGTTTCACGCTGTATCCCGCACGCAGCAGGATAGGCAGAGAGAACCTAGTGTTAAGGCACTCCGTTCTACACTTTCCGCCGAGTTCTAGAGGCGTTGCGTGATACCAGAGCGAAGAAATGAAAATATAAATGTAAATAAATATTTCATTTCCTCGAGTGGGCATCGAACCCACAACCTGCCGATTTTAGTCACAATTTGTGCCCCTGCGCCACGACTGGCCTCATATTTCATAATATAATTCTACATAAAACGTAAAATAATAAATTAAATTTACCCCTCCAATCTCCAATGAGGCATATTCCTATGCTGACCCTATTCGCGGGCCCGGCGTGTATGCCGACCGTGTGCCAGCCTCTTCCTTCGTAAACTCCGCCTTCACTTCCCACGCAGAAACTATAAGAAAGTTGTTATGTTATTTATATGTAATTAATCATACTTATATTGTAAATGTAAGTTTGTTTGTTACGCTTTCACGCCTAAACAACTCAACCGATTATTTTGAAAGGACATAGGATTTTTTTTATTACAAAAAATATATTATCTTTTGGTTATAATTATAAAAAAAACTACATAATTTAATGTGTTTCATAAATCGTATAAGTACCTAATTACTTTATCCATAATTTATAAATACTATTTCTACTGTAACCCGTAGGTACATATTTATCAAATAAAAAGTATTTGATATCTCTCTAATAAAAAAAACAAAAAAAACCTTTACTTATCAAAACTGAATTTTCCTCATCGTTATCTAATAAGGCACATAAGATTATGTATCGAAAAATTAAAAATCTTTAAACGAAACAAAAAGTTAATTGTAATTAAGCAAATTTAAAAGAATATAGAAATATCATCAATAAATTTACAAAAGTTAAATTAATTTTTATAATCTATTTTTCAAAAAAAAAATTACTTACTGATATCCTATATCACCCCAGTCCAAGCTGATATGATAGTTCTGCATCGATTGCATAGTAGCTTTACATTGTGCTGTCGTATTGCAAGCACCTGGTATGTAGGTATGGTGAATTACAACGTATGGCACTGGCGTCTTTATAGGTTCAACATCCGTTGGTGGGGTAGCATCCCAGTCCTCTCTCGTATACAGCGTGTAGGATTTGTGTTTTTCTATAAAAGATTTACATATTTTTATTTTTATTATTTATTCCATGTAAGTATATAAGTATATATGACATATAAGCAATAATAATAAAAATATTCGGTTTTTTTGCTTCACGCTATATTTCCTGCGATGCTTGGTAACTTAGTGTTAAGACACTGTGTTTCTATTAAGACACTATTGTTTCACACTTCCACAAAATAAAAATTTTTATGTATTTAATTTTCTCTTTTGGGAATCGCATTCACAACCCGTCGCGTTTACTCTCTTGTGTGCCTGAGCCACGAGTGGTCCCAAAATAAAAATAACTTAAAAAGTTCATATTAAAATGCGATTAAAATATATCATAGTAATCATCTATTACGCTTTTAAATATTTTGACCTCACTGACAATTTAATGTTAATAGTTTACGAACACAAACAAATTACAAAATTATAATAATGATTATGATTAATTATGAAATAACGGCGTTGAGTTCCGCCATTCAACACGCAATGCAGCAAGAATTCGGCGAAAACTCGGAAACGGATGTGTCATAATTGGAACGTAGTGTCTTAACACTAGGTCTCCAACTTCCCTTTGCCTACTCTGCTATGTTCAAGGCATGAACTTAAAAAAAAGATATTAAAATTAAACGGAAAAAAAATCAATTAAAACTTACCATTCACTGGATGGCTATGTACAATTAGAAAAACATTTAAAATAAATATCGCTATACACGTGTACATACTTGAAGCGTACATTATGAACAAAATAATTTTAAATAAATACGACGTGAACCGCTTATTCCTTATTCAATAGACTACGTTGAGAGTCACTTATCCAGCCTTTATATGTTCATTTCGTTTGCACGGTACTTTCCCATGATATACATACATACATATATACACAAATAAACGTGTTTATATTGTTTTAATTATTTTTTGTTATAAACTAAGCGAATTATGCAGTTTTTATATATTATTTATGCTTTAATTAAGTGTATTAGATTAATAAATTTTATTTATGAGTTTGTTTGTATTTCAATTAAGTTGCTGGTTAGTAAGTTTTAAATGTGTGATACAAAAAGTAGAGTTTTGAAGATTTTGCTTGCGTAAAGTTTCAATGAATTTCATAACATCTTCATATAACGGAGAGTTTTTTATGCTTTTCAAAGGACTGTAGAAGGCAAGTTGTCAAATAATTATTATAAAAAAAATACCCTGACTGCTTAAGCAACTAAAAAACGAAAAGTTGAAATATCTTTATAATTGTTAAAAACATAAACACACTACTGTTTATTAGGAAAATAATGAATATGTAATATTAATATAATAGAAAATAATAATAATTAAATCTATAGTTTTGTGTGAGCGCTATAAGTGAGCGCTTTTTTCAAATATTTTTTCGCTATCATGTATTTTGATTATTGTTGGTTTTTTTGAATAACGTAGAGAATTAAGGATAGTCAAAAGCTAGAGTGGAGTAATATGAGTGAGGTCACATCATTGAGGTCCTTTTCCTCTCCTTTTGCCAGACATGGCACAACATACCTCATGAAAAAGTATAAATACGCGGTAGGAGAATATTGAAAAGCATGTAGTTTGAAAAAAAAAGTTTAATTTTATAGAGAATTAAGTAGCCTTTTTGCTTTTAAATTAGATTAGTGATCAATTTTTGCTGCTAAGACTACTTCGATTGCTAACCCAGACAACGCTTCTGCTTCACACTACATCTTAAACAGATTAAACAACCAAAAAATGCAATCGTGTTTATGTGGCAATCAAAATGTAAGAAAAAAAGAAAATATTTCGTTTATACGGCGTTGTCACGCTTGTTTGAACCTCGCAACAAGTCTCAAGAGTAGGAAGTTTTCGGTGTTTAAAGAGCATGCTCAATATCTTTTAGATTTTGTTGGGGATTTAAAGTCTGGTGTCATCACATTTAAGGAGATCAGCTGGCTTTATACTAGACCCTTGGGGATGGCTTCGCCCACGCCTAGCTACGCCACCGTTCATAACGCTACATACATCTAAACAAATTGCTAAACACATTATCCTTCTTCATTTCGTTATATAATTTGAAAAAATCTTTTGTTGAATTACCAGAAAACATAAAAGACACAATGACGATGACGTGACACAATTAATCCTTTGTCTATCTATTCATTTGTTATTGTCTTCAAGCAAATTTTGACATTTTTTATCACGTATTTATATATTGCAACGCTACGTGTATTTATTTCATTTCTGTGCTCGGGGGATTACCCTCCTGCATGCATGAAATGAAACAAACTGTGCACTGTAAAAAAGAGGAAAAATCGTTTTGGAGCACAGTGGGGTATTTTTTTATAATATTTCTGTGTATTTTGCTTTTAATTACTTAAATAGATTGTAAATTATAATAATTGTGCAGTACAATGAGATAGATGTAAAATCGAGTTTGGTCATTGTATTGCAATATTTTACAAGCATATCAGTCAACATATACCATTTTCTATTTGTGAATACATTATATACTACGTACAATTAAATAGCATAATTTGTTAGGAATAATAAAACATGAAAACAATGATATACCCTGCCAATTTTTTTTTCAGCTTCACGCCTCGCACATAACAGACTAGGCAGCAGTAGTATTAAGACATTCAGTCCCTCATTTTCCGCTGAATTTGGAAGCGAACATAGACACCAGAGCGAACAAATGAAAATATAAATTAAAATATACTTTATCTGGATTTTGATAAATGTGATAAGTTTCACGATGGTCGGATTAAATATTGTACAAGTTGTGAAGACCTTAAAAGTAACTTAATATGGTCAGTGTAAACACATTGCGTGTTTAGCTTTTTAACTTGGCTGGGCACGCTGGCGCATGTCTAGATATTTCTAGATTTCTATAGTAACAAATTAGTAGCTATACAAACAATTTTTTATATATATATCATAGCCATTAATAGATAAAAAAAAATGTTTTGAGTGTGAAAGGTATTTTTGTTATCATAATAATTACTTCCTTTCAGTTGGCCACAACTTTGAAAGGCGTTTACTGGACTTTATCAATGATATGATGATGCAATAATTGTGATTGATTATTTTTATCAATTAATTGAATAAATAAAGCATTTTTATGCTTAACGTCACATTTTATATCATTTGTGACTGTAAGTAAGGATTATAGGCAAGATCGGGGAAGAACCTTGCAAAGTACATAAATACGATCAGTAGGTAATAAGACATTAGCTTTCCTTAAAGCTTTCCAAGTAAATTGATAGGCTTTTAATAATAATATTAATTTCTTCTTGTTGAAATATTTACTTAAATTTATATTTTCATTTCTTCGCTCTGGTGTTGAAGCTAAGCGCGGCGTTGAGTTCTGCCAGTCAACACGCAATGCCTCCAGAATTCGGC
>DWAP01004138.1:0-11249 GCA_018230625.1 Heliconius eleuchia
CATCTCCTCGAGTGGGGATCGAACCCACAACCAGTTGGTTTTACAGTCACACTTCTTGCCACTGCGCCATGACTGGTAATTATATAATAAATATAAAAAAATACATAATAGTCAAGGATAGAAAATAAATTTTATATTTAAATTTTTTAAATATAAAATAGTTTTTTCTCAATTTCATCCGAGTGAATTGTATACTCCCACTATACAAACTCTAAATAATAATATCGAGTATATAACAAAATATTATAAAAAATGTATTTTTAAAACTTCCTCATAATAACTTCATAATAACTCATTATATTGTATATGTATGTAGGTACGGACAATATTTATTATATATTACAATTTAATATTATATACAATAAAGTATTATACGTTACGTTTAGTTTTTTTAATAATTTATGCCTTTTACTTCACTTTTAAAAATAATATCAATTAAAATAGTGAAATTCAGTTTTTTTCGTTCAGTGTACAATTTATTGATTTTAGCTTTTCATATTCACTTACGCTTGTACACAACATACTAGATTTTTTGATAAATAAAAAGTGCCATATTGAAGCTTATCTTGTTTTATCGATTATCTTGATAGATCACCGTATTTCAGAATGTACAAAAAAAAAAGAAAAAGTATATACTAAAATGACTTTAATTTCTCATTCAGATATATGAGTACTATAAACTGAAATAATTTCATGCTCATTTACGTTACTTGTGATATAGTATTGTCCTCTTGGACACTAGCAGATTTGTGCAATTGTTCATATAATAGTCAGTTTTACTATGCTCATCACAATAGTGCATTGTTTATCATGTAACGCAAAGGTAAAACTGTTTTATCACATTTTTCAGTCATAAGACAATATTATGCGTAGGCGCATGTAAGTACTGTAAACGTCTGCCTAGATTCAAGATACGATGTATTTATTTTGTTCGATATTCTTTTCGTTTAATATCATATTAAATTATATATATGTTTAATGGTTTTCGTAGTAAAAGAACACGAACAATTCTATTGTAGCTAGATTTACACTCATTCCTTTTGAAATTCAAAGCAAGGCTTCTTGTCCAGTTTCCCTCTGCAACAATGATATATGCAGTTATTATGAGACAATGGCATAATGCATATTTGTCATACTTGTATATATTATACATGTTATATTAATAGGTGTAGTATACGTGAAGCAAAACCTTCATCAAAGATTAGCATACTGTCACGTCTTGTTTAAGTTCTATATTTAAAATTAAAAAGATTAGGCGTACTTATTGCTTTAAACATCTATCTATATATATAAAAGGACTTGTTCTGACTGACTGAGGTAAGACACACGCACAGCCGTAGCCGCTGATGGTAAAAACGTGAAATTTGAACAGATGTTTATTTTCATAATCTGCACATCAACTAGGAAGGAATTTTGAAAAATTTTTAACCTAAAGGGATGAAATAGGGGTTGAAAGTTTGTATGGGTAAACTTTTAAATCGGCTCCGATTTTTATAAAATTTAAATGACTTAAAAATATTTCATTGAACACGTGTTTCGTGGATTTTTTAGAATTCGCCCCAAAGGGTGCAAATAAGCAGGCGAAGCTGCGCGCGCCCACTAGTCATCAATAAAAATTTTCTTCACTTTAGAAAAATCAATTTTTTTCTAGTTTTTATTTTATTCTCCCTTCGTAATAATATATATCACACCATGCATAATATTCATTTTAATTTCTTCGTCATTATTTATACGTTGCGCACACGAGTGACTGTTGATAGAAGTTACACTTAAAACACAGAATTTTTTGATTAAAAAATTGCAATTTCATAATGCTTAAATTGAAATAATCAACATCAATCTTAGTTTTTTGCAAGTGTTGCAACAATTATGTACACTTTTATATGGTTTATTAATTTATGGTTTATCAACATAATTTCATATAATCATGGCAAAATGTAAATTGAATTAATTGAAACAATCAATTAATATTCAGGCTGTCGTGGCGTTGTTATAAATTAGAACCCACAACCACTGACATCAGACCAGTCGTGGCCTCTTATTGGCCTGGATAGGCCTCAACTTAAAAATATTAGTATATTTCTTTATTATTTACTATTGTACTGTACAGTGATTCTACAATTAAACAATTAAGATCCTAATACAAACTCGCACACTATTTGAACAATATGCATTATATACACATTAAACTTTTTACTAAATCCATTAAATTCTAGTTGCAAAGATAGCACACATCCCTTATAATGTTGCACTATTCGCAACGGACCATTCATTCCTTTTTCCGCTGAAAATGAGACATCGGTTTATTGTTCATTGTTTCTCCTATTGCATTTTGTTTGAAATTCGACATTTTGACACTAGGACCCAAGTGAACAATGGGACGATCCCATTGAAAACGAACTGTCTAGTCTCATTAAATATACGTCACTTGTCTAGGTACAGGTTACGCATGTCGATAAGTAATCTCACAAAATTTTAACCATCCAAAAAGCGTGTAACGATGTGGTACCAGAGCAGTACGCACTATAGATATTTATATTAATAGATATGGACATACAACAAATATTAGAATGTCGGTGACGCGAACCCGTAAGTTTTTCGACTACAAAAAAATCCTCTAAAATAAGTTTTCACTTTGCAGAAGTTCTCACTTGGAGAATGCAAACATCACATAACTACCTGTTAAAACAATCATAATGATATTGCTTTATTTCCTGTTATTAATATTTGATTGTATAACTAGGAATAGATAAATACTTTATTTCTTCTGTCTGCATAATAAAATTAATATCAATAATATTAATATCAAATATATAAATCTACAATTATATAAATCTTATTTTATTTGCTACACATAAAGTATGCCAGGTATTATATACGTATTCTATTCAGTATCTACCAAGAGGTCATTACATATCTTCTCATTATCATCATCATCATCATCAATTTAGACAGGTGTTACAGTTAGTAATGCATGTATTATAATGAATTAATACATATTGTAATATACAAACAGTATAAAAAAATATTTTTCTCAAAGTTCTCGGGCTCAAAGGAACCCTTACTATATACTAACATATAAACACGACACGTTGCCTACGTGTCGTGTTTTACAGTTTGTTTTGCCTTAAAGTTGGGTCCAGTTCTGAACAACCACTTATAATTGGCCAGGGAGGATGATGAGTCACCGTAGTAGCTATTTAAAATATAGAAACTATAACAAAACTATGGAAAAGAGTTTGAATGAATACTCATTAAGTATGAAGAATCTTCATTAATTCTAGGGTCTGTAGAATCTTTTTCAACAAAGATGCCATTGCAAGTCGTAAAGTCAACGAAACGGCAAAAAAGTAAGGCTTTTTCCAAATTCTACCACACGTCACATCTTTATTTTTTATAAGAAAAAAAATAAGATAGCATACCTTGCCGTTATGAAGTTCCTTATATTAGAAAAAATATCTATACAATAGAGCATTTATTATTTAGACAAACGTTGACCTGCTATATGCCTAATGAATAATTACCAATACAATTATTTATTAATGACATTGATTAAACAATTTATAAATACCATGTTTGTATTTGTAGAATAATATTTTTTTAGTAATTATTATGTTGTATTCGAGAAATATTTAAAAAATTTTTTGTAATGAACATAATAATTTCTATGTGATTTCCAGATATATTTTGAGCTAATCTTAACAATATTGACAAACACTCTTATCTTATTTACAATTTTCGCTGATATAAAGACTACTAAAGATCGTTATCTTATACACTTACTTCACTTTATTACTTCTATGGCCACTTACAACAAGAATAACATTTATATCCCTATAAATTGTTCTAACAGGTACTACTCACATGGTGACTTACTTGTATTTGGTAATCTACTGCATTTTTTTTCTGGCATTCTAAAATTACACAAAGTCATAACATACTTACTCAATTATATGGGCCTAATTTAATATTTTTTAAGAGGAATATTACTTGTTACACAATATACAAATATTGTTTATATCTGTCTGTGGATATCTGATATTATGATGAAATGAAATGAAATGAAATTTGAAATGAAGATGAAGATAAAATAATAAAAAAAAATAGCTTCACGCTGTATCAAGCACACAGCAGGGTAGGCAGAGGGAACCTAGGGTTAAGACACTCCTTTCCCCACTTTCTGCCGAATTCTGAAAGCATTGCGTGTTGAGTGGCAGAACGTAACGCCGCGCTTAGCCTCGACGCCAGAGCGAAGAAATAGAAATATAAATTTAAGTAAATATTTCATCTCGTCGAGTGGGGATCGAACCCACAACCAGTCGGATTTACAGTCACACTTCGTGCCGCTGCACCACGACTGGCGTGAAATAAAACTATGGATCAATAATAAGCTAGGAAATAATACATGTACTTAGTACTACTTCTAAGGATTTAGAAACAGTAAAACACGTCGATATTATCATGACATAAGAACTAACAATTCACACATCTTATGTTGGCATCTCTTGTTATTGTTACCTTTGTTCCGCCATATTGTGGGGCAAAGGGCACCGAGATGCCTAAAAATATGCTGAAACGTTTCTGTCTGGTAATGTCTGGTAATGTTCTGCCATGTAATTACGCCTGTAGGAGCACAGCGTAGTATTTAAGCCTATTAATACGTTAATCTCTTGACTCTTCATTACAAGTATTACGGAATTGTCATCGGAAAGTATTTCTTAACAAAATTTTAAGATTTAATCTTTGTATAAAATTTTCAGTAGGTGTAAAGAAAGTTGTATTCACCGATTTTTTTCCACAGAAATTTAAAACAAGAGAATGTACTCGTGTACAACTTGAGAATTATTGACTACATTTTTACTAATTATTACACCACAGCACAGTAATCGGACAGCTAGCGCTATTTCAAGTCTACCGCCAACGACATACCGGCTACTGATCCGATCACGGCTTAGCAAAGCACAGATGCTTTCAAGTACATTCTTCATATCCACAAGGTTCTACGAAGAACAAGGTGCATAAACAAAATTGGTGGTGGTTTGCATAGCTCTTATGCTTTATATTTTATTGATATATAAAGACTCCCGATTTCATTACTGACTGACTGATGATCATCAAAATTCATAAGGTAGTTCTTAAAGTCCTAGAAAGCTGAAACTTGTTATATAGTATAGGTACAAAAAAATATATAAAATTTTAAACTCTTACTCCTCTACCTTGTATGTTAGTTTGTTTGAGTTTTCGTGTTTCTCCTAATGGTACTGGTTCCGAATCTGGTCCGTTGCGTCGCTTACGGTACATATATCTCACGACCATCTTGCTACATTAATTCAAGCTTCATAAAAAGTTGCGCATTTCAGAGGATGGCCACGTTTATAGAGTTACGGTTTTCAGAGGACGCAGTTTATTTTTTTAATGTATAGAGTGGTTGGGCGACGTTTCAGTATACGCTTAGTTCAAGTTTGTGGGGTCGCTTCTCTAGGCTAGTCGTGGCGCAGGTGCACAGAGTGTGACTGTAAAATCGACTAGTTGAGGGTTCGATTACCACTTGTGGGAATTAAATATTTATTTAAATTTATATATTCATTTCTTCGCTCTGGCGTCAAGGCGTCGAATTTTGCCACTCAACACGCAATGCCTCCAGAATTCGGCGGAAAGTGAAGAACGGGGTGTCTTAGCACTAGGTTGCCTCTGCCTACGCTGCTGTATCCCACGATACAGCGTGAAGCAGATTTTATAATTCTATTAATCTTTAAATTTATGAACAAATGGTCTTTTGGGCGTTGTAACGTTTCATCATTTTGGATTAAAATGACATCAGAACAATCATTATAGAGAGATTTTCAACGAATAATTTTCGCTACAAATTTGTTTAATTTTATTAATATATCTCGATTGTGCAGCGTAAGCTTATACTAACCCTAATAACACACATTTAATTTCACCTTACGCCCACGTGGCGGTAGTAAACGACTAAGCTAATGCTATTTTGACAAAGCTGTGGTTTTTGAAAATTGCTTGTAGAGATAGGGCGAATGTTTTTGGCAGGATGATCCCTTCTTTACGCGCCGAGGGTAAACAAATAAAACTATATTTTTTAGACCTTGTAGAATTAGCAAATAGAAATGAAGTTTGAATCAGCTCCTCGTTATAACATCGTTATAGCATACAGCTTTATAGGTAGACAGGGAACTAAGTGTTAAGACACTCCGTCCCATATTCCGCCGAAGTTTTCGAGACATTGCGTGTTGATTGGCGGAACTCAACGCCGGGCTTTTGCCTTCGTGTCAGAGCGAAGAAATTCAAATATTAATAAACTAGCTACCAGTTCGCGGCTTCGCCCGCTTAAATTTGTGAATTATTTGTTTGTTAAGAACAGAGAATTACGTTCCTGTTTTAATAAATAATGTATGCTTTTAGATGTCCCTCTGTACTACGATGGCGGCTGTGTTTTTGTTAGTTTCCACATTTTCTTTTGAAAATCAGTTATGCTGGCATAACTCTAACAGTTACACATGGTACCATAAACTTTTTTGTAAATATTGGTGACTTCTATAAAATTGTAGTATATCACTCTATTGTCAATAATTTCCACAGCGTACGCGATATAAGGTTTGCTTGGTATTCTTTTACACATTAATCGTCTAATTGTAAAAAAAAATCTCAAATCTGTCCCGTAGTTTCGGGCCATATCAATTCAAATAAAGAAACAAAAAATCTAAACGTTTGTCTTCATAATTTTAGTGATATCGATGCACCTCCCTCCCACCCTCACGCCACATACTCCGCATTTTTTATTATTACATGATTTTCTTTAGATTGATATTTTTAAATTCGTTATATCTTTTGAATAGAGGGTCCGATTTTATTAAATTAAAAAGTATTTTACACGTATTGAAATTATCTTTAATAAAATATCATTTAATAGGATAAGGATTAATGCAGAGCTATGAATAATATGGTTCGATTATTGTCGGCACTTTCATCAACCTATAAAATATTAAAAAGTAGTTATATTGTCATAATTACAGTAGTTGAACATATGGTATCGCGGAGTTTTTTATAGATATTGATGCGTTCTATAATACTGTAGAACATTGTTTCGTTCTATCATCAATAGTTTTCGCAGCGCACGCCATGATAGAATTTTTAAGATCAATTTCTTCACACCTTGGGTTACGTTATTGCATTTTTATTAGGTGTTATTTTTTTAGAAAACGTATATGACTGCTGCATCTTTACTGACCCTACATTGGTTAGTAATGATGCAGCAGTCATATAACCAAGACGTTGCGTATGTTATTCTTTGGCCAAGAATCTTATCAGCGTGATTGCTATATAACATTCGCAGGCAAACTAATGCCTTGAATTCATTCAAATGACGATAACTTTTTTTTAATGAACCGTTGAGTTAAAGCAAAGTAATTGGTGAATAAAGCAATTGGTGATTTTCAAGTAAATCGGTTCAGTACTTTCAGAGAAAAATGTGACCATAAATATACATATATACATATATTGACAGATAGACAGACAGACACACAAGAAATTAAAAAAAAATATTTTTGATTTCTACTATTCTTTTTAAATTTCTCTATATCAATTTCAGTCAAAATTACTAAATGTACAGACAAAATATTTTTACTGTCTTATTATATATAGAGATAATAATTCATTCCCTCCAGTTGGAATCGAACCCATAACCGTCGCGTTACAGTCACACCCTTGTGGCTTTGTGCAACTACGGACGAATTAGTAAAATATATTAATTGTTTTTCATATGTTAAAATATTAACTTAATATTACTTATCAAAACGAACACGCAAACTTTAATATGCGACTTATGTATAATGATGCACTAATTATTCGTGAAACATTCATTGACACTTATATTATTATTAGTTATTATTATATTTTATGTTATATCTTATGTTGGTATTTATCTACAGTCTGCGATAAAAATAAGTTGGCATGATAGAAAAACTAATTTTTATTTGTTAATCGTAACAAAGTAAATATATAATTTATAGCATTGTAGTTATGTATTCAGTAAAGTTGTTTTTAACATTATTTGGAATTTGAATTTTGAATTTATCTATTATTTGGAAAGGAAGTAAAATTTCTACAAGGACACTTAATAGGTGGATTCTTTAACCCTTAACCACTGATGTACGTACGTGGAACGTCACCTTAGTGGATATTTCTTCATAACTTATTTTTCCGCGAAAATTCGATCGTGCCTTTTTTGGTAGTTTCCTAGTCACCGATGACGCGTACGCAGCGAGAGTGTGCGGATGCGTGTCACATGTCTAAGCAGATTAGTTATAGTAGCTGACGTATGTAATACGTTGCGTTAGTGTTAGTATAATTTTTTTGATTATGAATATGGTTGACCGTAGATAAAATTAACCTTTAACGGTCTAATTCCACTTCCAAACTATCAATATCTAAGAAAACACACGAGTTTACGTCATCAACGCCAATAACAAAGTATTATAGAATCTTGACTTTGTGAATCGGACGAATAATCAGCGGATGAAAATGATTTCATTCTATTGGATTGTATTGATTTATCTGAGGAAGAATTGCCTGATAATGTAGAGCCTTCTTATGCTGCTCATAATAAGATGATATATCTTTGTCTCATTGTTTCCAGTCTTACCAATTCAGGACCCAGGCGGACCTACAACTTAAAACTTAGATAAAAATTTGCCAAACACAGCTCCGTGAGCGTGATTAAAATAAACTGGTGTTATTTTATAGGATTCTGGATACTTTGCAGCCAATTCTTTGATACAATCAAATTATGACTCTTCAGATCGTCTTACAGTTATGAATAATCTAAGAGAAAGCTATACGACGATGCAACGATAACATGAATTTTCGAGTCTTATTAGCCATACCTTAGGTAAGGATAAGGCGATGGAAACTGGATAACTAAGCTATTAGCCACATAAAATTCTAAGAATGAATAATTGCTACATGTACAAAAATATGAAACCACAATGAAAAAATATGAGAAAACAAATAAAAAACAACATATTTAAAACTTTATGAAAAACTGGATTTATTTTCATGTTTCACACAAGATTTTAAATTAAAACTAAAATAAAAAAGAAGTCTACGAATAGATTATTCTTAACAAAACACATACAAGAGAGTTTAAACGTGGAGATATCCTCCTTTGCACTTAATGACTTGTTTTACCAAGCTGGGTAAGCGAGTAATTAATTTATCTATAGTGTCTTGCTAGATATTATTCCAGCTTTCCTTTAATGCATTCCACGTGGCCTGCTGTGAAGATGGACACTGTTCCCAAACGATTCGATCGAGCTCTTACTACAAAAGTTCTATGGGGTTAAGATCGGGGCTTTGAGATGTCATGTTTTCTTATACTTTTTCGGACAATTTTTTGTCTAAATAGCCTCTACACAATTTCGAATTATGCTTTAGATCGTTGTCTTGCTGTAAAGTAAATCCTTTGCCGATTAACTTTAGTCCGGAGGGAAAGGCGTTTCTCTCCAAAATTTCTTAATAATGCTCCTTTTTCATTATGCCTTTGATTTGGACTAGATTTCCAATCCCATAACCTGAGAACCATAATAGATCCACCACCATGCTTGACAGTTGGCACTAGTCACCGTGGCATCATCTTTTCTTTGGCAGAACGTCGCACGAAAAGTCTTATAAATAATTCAAATATTTCAAATTTTTATTCGTCACAAAGTACTTTTTTGAAGTCGTCTTCGGTCCAGTGTTGATAGGCGAGGGCCCATTGCATTTTTTTATTCTGTGGTTTTAAAAGAGGTTTTAGGTTACTATTAAATGCTAAATAAAGGTTTTAAATTAAATTTAGTACCAATCATAATATGTGACAGTGATTATTAACAAAAAATCGCGACGAAAAGTTAGTTTCCGCTATGTCCACACTGCCGTTTTAACTTACTATTATTAAACCTTTTAGAAACATTTAACCTTTTTTCACATCAAAATATTAAAAGATATAAAAATATGAATTTGAGATCATATAATTTATATAACCAACGACTAAGCCGGTTCCTATAATATAATTATTAGTTATTTGTTCAAGTTATTCTTTCCCAGGAATGTTATTCTATATTTTTCGAAGGTGAAACTCGATTTCGCTTTGGATTCACTTTAAATTGTGGATATCAAGAGTATTCTTTTTAGCCACATGTTCGTCAGTATCTTCAGTGTCATCAGGCAAACTCAATGAGTATTGGTAGAGTGTCAGGGACAGAAGTTGTTTTGAAGGACATAAAAAAAATATAATCTAGTGATTTGAACAGTTGGACTCGAACAGTAACACTCGAAGCCATAGGTACAAAAAGTTTACAGCATAAAGTATATTGAAATTACAGTATTTAGTGATTTAAATTTCCTGGTGTCGCTAGCCTTTGCCCGATTCTAATTATATTTAAATCTTTCGGATTAACGTTTCCTTTCAAGTCAGTAGAAGTACTAGGTTCTTCACTATTGTTTTCAGGACAAGAGTGTAAATTTTCTAGATTAATTAAATTAGTCAGATCATTTATCGATCATTAGTCGGGTCATTAGAAATATTTTCACTGATCTTGGAACTATCATTAGTTTCAATGGGCTTAAAGCATTTATTTTCTTTAGTTTCACTGTAGACTTTAGATATACATCTAAATCTTCTAGATCAATTTCATTAGTCAGATCGATCAAAACACTTGGGTCCTTAGTTACATTGGTCTTGGAACTCATCAGTAAGTTCGGTCATCAATGTGATTGAAATTCACTGTACCATTCATAATATGACACAAATTTGCCTTTTGGTTCAAACTATTTAATCCGTTTCAATAATCAATTGCTGGTCGTGCATTGGAATGTGCCGAAGATAGGATTCTTAAAAACTTCAAAGTGTTCTGAAACTAATGATCCTTGGTTTATTTCAAGAAAAACATGTGTTTTAGTACAATTATAGAGATCGCGTTGGACACTGCAATAACAATTCACTTGTTGTAAAGTATTGTATTTTACCCTGATATCATTTAATGTAAGTTCATGGTTTTAGTTAGGGACATGGTAGGTCCTATTATCTGGTATTAGATGTTTGATATTGATAATTTCGCTATCAACTATGAAAAAACATTTTACTGATAGCATTCTCTTTTGAAGTTGTTGATGAGCATCTTCTGCATCCTTTACACCGTAACCATAACTGCAACTGCAAGTGACGTTTAATGTCTGAAAATAACGACGTATAT
>DWAP01004139.1:0-11249 GCA_018230625.1 Heliconius eleuchia
ACTAGGTTCCCTCTGCTTACCCTGCTGTGTGCAGGATACAGCGTGAAGCTGATTTAAAAATATAACAAAAAAAGCTATTTTATTATTTAAAATACTCGTCTATTATGTTTTCAGCTTGATAAGAAATTTTGAAACGTTTGAAAAAGGCATTTAAACATTTAGTAAACAGTCACGACGCTGTTGTTGTACAATCGGGATGGCGACCCAATAACAGGTGTCACGCGAGTTAGTATTGTCGACACGCAAGAGTCAGATAGAAGAAAGAAGAAATTAAAACTATTGGACATAGATTAAATAATAATATTAAAAAATGTGGCGCAGGGGCACAAGCGTGGTTGTGAGTTCGATCCCCACTCGACAAAATGGAATATTTAATATTTTCAATTGATCGTTCCAGTATAGAGGCAAAGCGCGGCGTTCAGTTTCGCCAGTCTACGGAAAGAGGAGAGCGGACTGTCTTAACTCTAGGCTACCTCTGTTTACTTTGCTATATATGGGATACAATTGTAATACATCGTGAAGCTGATATTATAATATTAAAATGCAAAATTATTAAGTAAATATATTTAAATCTGTAATAGACATTTATTACTTACAATTAAGTAATGAAACGTAGGTACTTATTGGATAAAAAAAACGACAACGAAAGCGATGGAAAGTAGCAATTCACTTCCCGTGTTTTTATAGAAAACGTAGATATAAACATAAAATTATAATTTTGAGAATTTAATTAATATTAATATCATTATTTATTTAAATAACAAGGTTTATTAATTTCTAATAGAATAAATTATTAATTCACATTTTTACTTATTGTAATATACACTTCTAAGTATTAATAGGACTTCATTTAAAAAATAAAGTATTTCATTATCAAAAAAACAAATAAGTTGTCAACTATGACGAGAAAAAATACTCACCAAAATCTAGATAATATCAAAGAAATATTTTAACAAATTGCGATTTAATGAGAAAATAGCAAAATCTATATAATTTATATTGCGACGACTTTTAAAATTGTTTTTTATTTAAAGTTAAAAGTTAAAACTACAGATAATACCAGCTTAAACTAAAGTAAACTCAAACGATTCGGCAAGCATTCGCGTGACAATAGCCGCTCAACACGCGACGACAACTTACGAATACTAAATTAGTACGGGCTTCAAAGTTATTTATATGCTAATATAAAATTCCCGTAACTTTATGTACAAATTCCTTTAGGTAGAATCATAAAAGCGTAACGAGCCGTGAGAAGTAAAATTAAATAATATAACCATGTTTTTATTCTTCTGCCACTCAACACGTAATGCCTCGAAAAAAGCCGGCGGAAAATGGGAAACGGAGTGTCTTAACACTAGTTTCCCTTTACCTACGCTGCTGTATGCGGGATACAGCGTGAAAACGATTCTATCTTATATTTAACGTAATACATTCAAGATAAGCAACAAATAACTAGGTATATAAATATTTTAATTTAGCTGACAAGCTGTCGTGTAAAATATAATACGTGTAACAAGTTTCTCCCACCATTATTTTTAAAATGATTCACATATACCAATTTAAAAAAATTAAATGTAAGGTAGTACAATATTTTTTGCAGCGGCAGTTTTAGTCATTCGATTTGCCTCGATACCAAAGCGAAGAAACGAAAATTTTAAATATTACTTTTTCTCGAATGGGAATCGAACTCACAATCTTCACAGTCCACGACAGTCTACGTGTCTGCGCTACAACAGGCCTACATTACCTATTTAAATGTAAGAGAAAGAAAAATATTGTAGTATAGACAACAAAACAAAAATCCAGTGCATATTTTTTAATCTTATCGCATACAATGTAACAAGTCGAAGTAACACGCTTCGTTCTCAATCGCCTTATGAATTCAACTCATGCTCCACATCTGTTAGTATTCTAGACGGAAATACTCTACGATAAAATTTCCTTGATATTTGCAATAATGATTTATTTTTTATTTCAAGTACAATTAAAACTAGTTTGCAAAAATATATTCGTATTTATGTATTATAACCAGCTTCTAAAAAAATATAACAAGATCGACATTTCGTATAGTTACAGCCCTTTTTTTTATCCCGCATGTAGCAGGGTAGGTAGAGGAGGCTTAGTGTTAAGACATTCCGCCTATCAATTTTCGCCGAATTATGGAGGGATTGCGTGTTGAATGGCGAAATTTTGATGCCCCGCTTTGCCTCAACCAGAGCGAAGAAATTAAAATATTAAATATTTCACCTAATTAAGCGACAATCGAATCCACAACTATTCGAGTGTACAATCACACGTTTGTGCACCTGAGCTACGACTGGTCACTACATAAAGTCATACTCGTTCATAAATTAAGTTCAAAGAATCGAACCTATTTAAGGCCTGAAAAGTGGTTCACTTAACGATGTGTCGCTTTCTTAAGTAAACATGCAGTATCTGTGAAAGCTAGAACGCAGCTAGGTAGCCAAGTCTATGCTTGGAGATGAATCACCGCTGACCACAGCCATTTCATAACAGCCACGCGGTATCATGATTCACGACAATTTACCGCATAATTTATAATACTTGAATTATCGCTTTTAAAACTCATGCTCATTGAACTGCACAATATGCAATATGGTAAATCAGCTTCACGTTGTGTCCCGCACACATCATGGTACAGGGAACCTAGTGTTAGGACTTAAGACACTCTGTTCCCCACTTTCAGCCGAGTTCTGGTAGCGTTGCAGCAGTCACACTTTGTGGCCCGACACCGTTGGACTTACTTAACTTAGTATTTATTCTAAAACTATCATCATATCGATCGATTTTTTTGTATTTCTTATGAAAGTGAAGTTACTTTCATTAGAAATAATTTAAAAAATCGCCAAAAAAAGCAGTAAAATAAGATATAAACAGCTACCATTTATAGCTAAAACGACGTGGGTGTCAAATCGCAACAGGTTTGATCACAATGCGCAAGAGCATCTCCACCGGCAACCCGTAAAGGACATCGGATACGTTAGCTCTGACGTACAGCGCGTAAAGGTGTCATACGAGTTTTAATTATAAAAAAAAACCATACGGTATTCGTTTCAATCAATAAATATTATTCAATGTTATGGCGTAATTTGATTAACACAGAGTGAAGGGGTCACACTTGCCCCACATGGCTCTATATCCTACATTTATTTTATTCGATAATAATAAGGCCAGTCGTGATGCAGAAGCACAAACGCGACAGATAGTGGGTTCGATTCTCAATCGAGGAAATGAAATATATAAGAGTTCTGCCACTCAACACGGAAAACCTATAGAATTCTGCGGAAAACGGGGAACGGAGTGTCTTCTAGTGAGACACTACAAAAAATTTAAAAATAATATCTTCCATTTTAGGTACCAGCAACAATTTTGAAAATAACGATTACGCTATGTCATATTAATTTGTTCCACATCTACCTATTGAACCGTTGCGAACTGAGCTAAGAATACCAATGAGTATTGAATTTTTCGCAGGTTACAAGCCCAAGTAGGGAGCCTCATTTAAAAACATTACTCGTGACTGTGAAATACAGTTAAAACATTTGACATTTATGTATATAACTGTCAAACGTCTACTTGACAGCCTACGTATAGTTTTATAATATAATTGCTTTATTATCTGTATTTTTAAATAATAGCATTTATCATATTGCTGAAAAGTTAAAAAAAAACTTGTCACTGATACCATTGTATCAATTTCAATTTAGCATTTACACAAAAACACAGTTTTTTTTAATTTCCAGATCGTTTCGTAACCATTTAGAAAAAAAAATAGTGACAAGTTCGCTCGCCGATCGCTTACGTTACCTTATTTAGATATAAAGATCTCTAGATCAATATCAAGGTGGCTCATTAGTAGGTATATGATTAGAAAGCATGTAACAGCTAAATTGCCAGTCATTTGTCTTGATATGAATTTAAAACTCCTGAGAAGATGAGCCTCCACAATGAAGATATCACTGTTGTTGTGTGATCCAATTTATTCACAGCCACCTGTCTGATATTCTCTCACGGAAAGGTTAGTTAATGACGCTGTAGATTTGTAAAGTAACTTTACAATAAACAGTAAAATATATTTCTTGAGGCATTAGAAGCTCTTTTTTACGCGTCATATTATTATCTTTGTACAGCTTCATGCTGTATCCCGTTCATGGCGGGGTATGCAGAGAGAACCCGGTGTTAAGACAATCTGTAACTCGCTTTTCGCCTGCTTTTTTGAGGCATTGCTTGTTAAGTGGCGGAACTCAACGCTGTGCTTTTGCCAGCGCAAAGAAATGAAAATAACAATAAATAATAATTCAATCTCCTAAGCGTGGAAACCGAATCCCGAATCTACAACCGTTGCTTTACAGTCATACCCTTGATCCCCTGCGCCACAACGGTCTCAGTGAATGTACTGTGTAATGTGTATTGTAGATAAAATTATAAAATGTATTTTTTTATTCTTATCACAGGTCGTACTAACCAATATTACTTATAATAATCTGTAATAGATTACCTAATCCGTCAGAGGTTGCATCTCGACATTACCTCATCGGGCGGCGTTCTACTCTCAAGGCCTTGCGCATTGACAGCCTTGTTTTACTAAGTTCTTAAATAGTTTGACGCGTAAATATTTAAATCTGTCATTCAAATTATAGATGTGAATAATAAGAATAACTAAACTATTTTCTTATCTCTAAGATAGTAACAATTCTATAAAGAAATTAAAAAGGACTTCACCAAATGAAAATTATTATAGAAGAAAAAGAGTATCGTATATACCACCTACAAATCTAAGAAAAAAAAAGTTCTAAGAAATAAATCGAATTCGATCAATAGCACAATAATGCACATAATGTATACTATGGCCAGCTACTTGCCGCGACGCGAAGGTTATTTAAACTAGTAGGTAGTTTAATCGCATCGAGAATGCTTAATAAGCGTGTAAAACGATATAAAACTAAATTGAAAATGTGTAGCAATTAAAAGAGTTCTTCTATTTCTTTGCTGTCAAGGCAAAGGAGCGGCGTTAAGTTCCGTCACTGAACATGCACTGCGGAAAAGCCTCCAGATTTCAGCGGAAAATAGGAAACGGAGTGTTTTAACACAACAAAAACAGTTTTTATTCATATAGAGTATCCGTCAGTAGTATAAAACTTGACGTATATAAAGATACATTCTGTTTCTACGTACAAACAGACAAATATTGTCAATGTTAATTATCATTAACATTTATTATCATCACATAAGTTCCGAGAACGCACCTCCATTGAGCAACAAAACAAATAAAATTTAAAAATGTAAGTTTACACAGTAATGGTACTACGTTATACAAAACTACCTTGTACACTTGTTAGCCACGGTACCTATTCATTAGTAGCTTTTCTTATAAAACTCCAAAAAATATATTTAATTTTTTTTTATTTTTTATTTTTAGTTTGTATTTTTGTGTGTAATCTTTTAAGTTTTAAGAATATCGTATTAGGTTTTTACTGGCTATACAAAACCAATGGTACATAAAAAATATAATTTGAAAACAAGAAAACAAATAACTCCACAGATAACTGACACTAATCAATAAATGCAGCAGTGCAACAAAATTATATCTTAAAAAGTGAAAAAAACCCCAAAAAACTATTATTATTAAATTATTAATATAATAATTTATAAAATATATTAAAATATTTTTAATTATATTAATTACATTTTAATTTATTTGCATTAAGCTACACTTCACACCATCTCCAACGTTGAGAAACCTATTATACTTTTTCATTCATTTCTTTATTCTTGACATTGCATCATAATCTACATAAACATAACATTGACACGGATTGTGGAAAAGACATCTTAAGCGTTGCTCAACTTAAGTATATGTATTATGGATAAATTATGGACTATCAAATTTTGTTTGTTTGAATAATGAAACAAACGAAATTTGGTAGTCCGTACCGTAAAGTAATTCAATTTTAGTTATATGACAAATATTTCTTAGTAATAATGAAAATAATAATGTACTAAAAGGGGACTTCAAATAATTTATTCAATGATAACATTACTTTCCACCTTCACGCTGCACACCGCATGTCGCAGGGTAGGCGGAGGAAACCTAGTGTTAAGACACTCTGCTGCCCACTACCCGTCGAATTTTAGAGACTGCGTGTTGAGTGGCGGAACTCAACACCAGAGCAAAATAAATAAATAATTCATTCTCCTCGAGTGGAAATCGAATCAACAACCTGTTGCGTTAACAGTCACACCCACGTGCTTCTTCGCCACGACTGGCCTGGCTGATGTTATATTTAACGGCAAATAAAAACGAAACGAATCTCTCATTTAATGATCAACTTTCTAACACAACAAATGCATCGTCCCGTCAATGGCTTGACCAGATAACCTTTTAACAGTGCACTTTCAGCGCAGCAATCGTTACACCACCGGGCGGCGCAGTCGAACCGTCACAGCCACTCGTACTTTATTACGATCATACCTCTTACGGACTAAAGTTCACGTTTTTCCCTTTAGACAAAATAGATATATTTTACTCGTACTGAAGTTGGTATTTAGTTTATTATAACATTGCTAAACACTATACAGCAAAAGTGAGAAGGAATGAGAATATTTATTTAGTAAATTTAAATTTTCTAAATTATTGTTTTTTTTTTTCAGCTTTAGACTGTATTTCGCATATAGCAGGGTGGACAGAGGGAACCTAGTATAATAATACTCCGTTTCCACCTTCCCTGCTGCGCTTATGTACCAAAGCAAAGAAATAATAATTAATTCCGTCAAATGGCGATACACTCACCTACAACCGTCGCGTTACACTCACACGCTTGTGCCTATGCGACTCATATTCTATTATTAAGTTTTGAATTTTGTTTACATCTATATCTGTATTTAAAGAGGAAATTTAAAATTAGTTAACATGATATTTACTTCACAAACAACTTAAAAATTTCATAAAACAAATGTACTCACTTATAGTTTACTTCACCCTTATTTCAGTACAACTCGCGTCACATCGTAGAAACAATCGCCATCGTCTCAATTTTACAGTTTACGCACAAGAGCGTATCGAGGGCATATTAGATCATGCCACACCTCATAGATATACATACAACTAAGATTTTTACTCGTTACAAATCTCACACATAAGACAAATGATTAACTTAAAAATAATACATCTAATTTTAAAATTAAATTAACGAACGTTATGTGCGTTCATACGTGCCAAATAAAAAAAAATATTTACTAAATTCTAATAAAAACATTAGGATACCCGCGAGGGCATGTATGAAGAGGTCGATGACAGTGAATGAGGCGAAAGAGGTATGGAGAGACCGTAGCGTTTCGCACTCTGTTCTCTGTGAATACTCCGCTAGGGAAACAGCGTGATACTAAGTTAAGTTAGATTAGGAATACTTTATTATAATAAATAGAAAAAAAATCGAATGTTTAATAAAACATACGTCAAAGATAAACCAGTTATTAATAGCTCATACGTTGAAAGAAAGCTGCGAATCGATATACAATTTCGTAGTGAAATCGAAATTAATCGCGTTCAAGGTGACTATCGATTGTACTTATTAATGATTTGTCTAAGTTTCAAAATATTAAAGACTCTGTTGATGTTTTGTATTATAGCTTTAAAAATATTGTAGGTCAATGGGAAATACAAATTAAAAAGTAGACAAACTTAAATTTACGGGCATATGCACTGATTTTTTACGAAATTAACTATAAATATAAGTTTGTAATAATAAAAATGATCAGTTTTCGAATTTCTTTGCTTTATTTGCATTGCAAGTTGTCACTTCGTACCAAATTCCATGACTGTGAGTCCACGGGAAGTACCCTGTAAGTTTTGATTACGCGGTGAATTTCATACGAAATCTTTTGTTGAAGCATGACTTTTTTTTGATTTAAGGTATCTTTGACCTAAATATTTGATATAAATTCTAGCTCGACCCCTTACGTGATCTTGAGATCGACGGTCATATGAGGGCTCTGTTTTTAGCTTTTGTGGTACCTATGGAACTCTAAAAATATGATATCGGATAGCAACTTGAATCCCTATCCGTTATTTATCCTCATACATATTCTGCATTACTGCAAGATAGATGAAGAACTGCACTAAAACATTTCCTGCTAATATGTGTTGGAACCTAACGCCTCGCTTCGTTGAACTCGTCCGAAGATACAAAAAAACAACACATTACACCTACAACTACATTTAAATCTAAACACAACAATTAATACACACATAAAATTTTTAATTTTGCGTTCAATATAATAATAATATGAAAATATAAATTATAATTGCTTCAACTTCTGTGTACGTTTGAAAATTATACGTTTACCGGTTCAAAATAAACTCGCAAGACTTTCCCTTATACTGTTAACATGCGATCTTAGAATAAACATACATTTCAATAATATAATCTTTAATACCAACACTGCCGATGCAACATTATACAGTTAACTTCTGTATATAAATGATCTGCAGGCAACTGCAGCTCGCATAATGTAGTTTATTGAATGAATTATATATTGATATAAATATAAAATATACTTATAAAGTTGAGCTCCACACAAGTAAACTTCAAAGATTTTCACTGCTCCAGGTCAATATAGCAAAAAGTTTTTTTTGAACTCGAGGTTAATGCTGTTAACCCTATTGAAGATTCCGTATTAGAGAAGAGGGGTACTCTTCTAAAGAATGTACAAAGCACTGCGTGGCTGCTTGAGATGATGTCAACGGCGACAAAGGCTCGAATTTCGGATGGAGATCTCAAAAGAAATGACTACGAACTTTTATATAATTTAGTTACAAGCTTGGTTGCCTATCAAAGAACAATGTTGCCATATATTACTATTGGTAAATATAACAAGTATACATATCGCCAGCGTCTCTTTAAACTCTTTGGAAATCGTTCAAGCGCTCTGATCAACTAGTACCACCAACCATTATATGGCTCAGAGGTGCGGGATCAAATCCTGCTACGTCCAAATTTTTATACGTTTATTTAATAAATATTTTTTCTTTCCTAAATGTGGAATAACACTAAAAATTTTAACCGTATATATATGTAATGCAATGAAAGATGTATAAACATCACTGTAAACATCAGGTAGTGAAATGAAAATCTGCAATTTTCAAGCGTAACGTACCTACATTTTATAATTCATTAAGATTTTAATGACTCGCAATAAAGACACTGTGACACAGTTAGAAAATGACAATGATTGTACAATGTGTTTGTGGTGATTTCGCAAGGTACGTTAGGTCTTACCTCCCTATAAAGTGTTTATAGATATAAAAAAAACATAAAATAATAGGAATAAAGTTAATTATAATTATATTTTACTTATTAAAATAAAAAAATATATATGTAAAGAGTACTTTTTTTCTTAAGTAGATTGACTGGCATCAATTTTTCTATATATTTATATGTAATATATAGAAAAGGAAAGTGACACTACATTATATTCGAGCAAAGAAGTAAAATAATCGTAAATGTGGTGATCTAACCTCCATCATCTAATTCTATGTATATAAAATCTATCAACAAACATTCGGTTTGTTAGTTATTTGTATAAACAAACAATAAAGGAATAAAGATTAAGTCAGGATGTGGTGCATTAAAATAATCCAGTGGCGCCATACCACCATAAAAATAAATTTAATGACGCATCGTAAACGAGTTCAGAAAGCCTTACATCATAAGTCGTATTATATGGGAAATTCGGTAACGGAACTATGTTAAATTCTAAATTATTATTGATTGAATTCTAGTTTATTTTCAATAATTTAGGATTTTTGAGGCCGTTGTGGCGCGGCAGCACAAGGGTTTAACTGTAATGCGACGGTTGTGGTTTCTATCACCATTTGAAATAATGAATTATAATTTATTAATATTTTCATTTCTTCTGTCTGACACCAAGGCATAATCCCGGCGTTGACTTTCGCCACTCAACACGCAATATGCTTCAAAAAATGCGGCAGAGAGTGGGTAACGGAGTATCTTAAGACTAGATCTTAAGACTACCTCCGTTTACCCTGATGTGTGCGGAATAGAGCGTGAAGCTAATGAAAAAAAAAAATTAACGTAAGTAACTTAAGAAATCAAAAACAACTCGTGTATTTTGTTTAAATACATACGACTATGTAACATACTCCACTTAAATATTCAACAATATCGTACACTAACATAAAATCAAACTATAACGGTTCATACAGATAAACTGTACACGTTAAAGCTAAGCTTCTATAAAACTTGTCAAGAAATAAATCTTTTCAATCCCTTCTTCGAACAACGAAATGGAAACAAGAATAGAATAACTGAATATACCTATTTCCTACAGCAATACGAAATGTTGGATTACTAAGAGATTGATAGTGTACTTTCTACTATATTTTATTATATTGAAATGTAAACACAATCTAACCTTTGAATTCATCTCTAACAGCCTTTAGTACTTTGATCTTACTTATTGTAATATTAGTATGTAATAGTACAATGGGGTAATTGAATAGTAGAGCGTAATAGAATAGTAGAATGAGCGTGCGTCTGTAAACGCGACAGGTTGTGGGTTCGAAACCCATTCGGGGAAATGAATTATTATTTATAAATATTTTCATTATTTCGCTCTGGTAAAGCTTCAAAAATTCGGCAGAAAATGGAGGACGGGGTGACTTAACGCTAGATTCTCCCTGCCTATCATGTTATATGAGGTATCCCGTGAAGCTGAAGAAAAGTATATAATAGTAGCTTATAATATTAAAATTTACTTATGAATTTTCATACAAGTCGTTTGTTATTAAAAAAGGGAAATATTAACAGAACCAAGTATCAGCATAACACGTTTTTCGATTTTCCCTAGAAATTGAAACATTGCGTAAAAACTTGCGAAACTCGACACCTCAGTTGTCTTACCAGAGATAGGAACGAGTGAACAAATAAATATATATAAAAACAAATACTCAGTAATAGAATAATTACATTAGCCTTTACAAATAGGCTCACTATAACGCAACGTGAAAAAGCTAACCTTTGACTTGAACTGTGTAACATCGGCGAAGTGAAGGTTATTGATATTTTAATATCTTACTACAAGTTAGGAAGTAATGTGTAAGTTTTAAAAATACAACGGTTGTTTCATTTAACAAAATATCATATAAATATAAGGCCAATCGTGGCGCAGCGGCTGTAGTGTGATTGTAAAACCGACTGGTTGTGGGT
>DWAP01004140.1:0-11247 GCA_018230625.1 Heliconius eleuchia
GCTTTGATGTCCAGGCAAGAGCGCAGTATGGAGTTACGCCATTCAAAACGGAATGTCTTAACACTAGGTTCCCTCTGTTAAATCTATTGTGTGCGGCATACAGCGTGAAGGTTTTTTATATTTCTTATTTACATATTAGTATAGCACAAGTATATTATTCTAGTAGTTTTGAAAAAATACTATAAACCGAGTGCGTGAATAACGGGGTGCGATCTTAGTGTCTGCCACTCAATACGCAACTTTTGTAAAATGGAAGGAATGTGACACGACACAGTGAGTTAACTTATTGGTTTGCACGGTCTGAATTACTAGTTATGTTTCTGTAAAATATGGCTAAGCGTTGTGTTCTGCCATTCAACTGAATTTGAAAGAAAATGAGGAACATATTTTCTTAACACTATGTTTCGTTTGTCTACCTTGCTGCTTTATCAACGTGACGGTCGTGGATTCAGTTCCCGACCACTCATTCACCCATTTTCATATTTTATTCTATCCATCCCCGCCGCGATGAAATGAAAAAAATTTGACTTAAGGAACAGGATGTCTCAATATTAAATTTATTCTGCCTGCCGTGCTTTGTATGGGGTATACAACGTACAATTTTTTTAAAGTTTCACGCAGTCCTTAAATAGCAGGATTGGCAGAGGGAAAAAAAAGCTTGCTTTTAAAGCCTTTTCGGGACTCCACGCCACATCATTCACTAAAACTGGCATCGAACCTACCACCATAATGCATAAAGACACTGTCGCACTGCACTACTTTTAGCCTTTACTTTATTATATTTAATAATATAAAACACAATAGAATTGTTTTGTTTGGTTCGATCGGTTATCCGTTATAATAGAGGGGCCATTGTGGCCGTGACGGACGGACGGACGGACGGACGGACGGACAGACGAGCCGTCAAATTAATCATTTCCGCCAGCTAACGATCATCGATGATACGTTAAAGTATATTTTGTTATTAGTTCGTTGAAAACTAGGACATCGAATATGAAAAAGTTATAGAAATTATCCAATTTGATGACTTGGCGTTTACGTTTTATTGTTGAGAATGTGTGCGTGTTTAAATAGTTTATTGTAATAATCATCTATTTATATATTGTTATTTAAAAAGTGTTTGGAGTCCGTCGTGTCTCTGGGGCGTGGTAGTGTGATTTTGAACGCGACGGTCGTGGGTACAATTTCCTGGCTCTGGTATCGAGGCAAGGTGCAGCATTGATTTCCGCCACTCAACGCCTTGAGAACGGAAATGTCTTAATCGGAACGGAATGTCTTAACACTATGTTTCCACGTTTCCCCTTCCTACCCTGCTTTGTACGGGATGCAACGTAAAGCTAAAAAAGTATTTATTATTTAATTAGGCTATAGGGTTTTTCTAAGTTTTTATTTTTAAATAGAGATGTAGTACTACTAGAGGCCGACAGATAATTTGCAAATCGTAAAATCCCATGTGTTACATTTCCCGTAGAACTTTCAAAAAAACCTCTCTTAGTGATCCATATTGCATAACGAAACAAAGTAAGAAAGAAAGTAAAAAAGAAAAGAGAAGAAGTCCAGCGGTGCATGCCTAAATCCAGCGTCCCCGTGTAGTTTCGTATATTTTATTTAATTCAAACAATAAATATTATATAAATAATATGGAGACAGTTTTAAAGTAAAACAGAAGATGATTAAATTGTACTTGAGATAGTATTAATATTAATATGCCTCTGTTAAAATACATGAGTAGATTAATTTCTCAGTATTTCTTTTATGACAGGGAAAAAAGACTCGTAGCGCAGTTCACCTACGTCGGACTGTAGTCCGATAGTTCTGGATACCATTCCCGGGGGGAAAAATATTTTATAGCTCTGTTAAAAAAAACAAAACGCAAACTTAAATTTGTCATTACGCGGAGAGAGGAATTTTTAAACACTGCCCTCTCTGCCTAATACCGAACTCAACATGAAACTAATAAAAAATTAAACAAATTATAAACTTATATCGATAATTTAACAATTTTCATTTACAAGTAATATTTGTGAGTACTTATATTTTAGATAATTACTAAATTCGTCCCTCCCGCAAGAGGGCCAACTGAAAGTTTTCCTCCTCCCAGTCGGGTCGTTACCGATGAAGCTAAATCTTATTTATAGACGACCAAATCAACTTACGATGATAGAAGTAATCCTCTTATTGCGTGTTTGTACGGAACCTTAATTGAACTTTATTTATGTTTCGTTCTTGTTAAAGATAAGATTGTGTGTATGTATGTGTAATATTATAACCTAAAATATAAACACTATATATAAAACACTATAATGGATCAATTAATACATCTGCATGTACTTTTGCTTTCTAATAGTAAATTCAAACTACGGTGTTTTTTTAATATAATTCATTTTTACGTTCCAGTAACAAGGTATAGCGCCAAAATTTACAAAAATTGAATTTTACCCACTTGTAGGAATTATAAGATCACCAAACTTGAAAGTTATACGTAGTTTAGTTGACAAATAACTAGTATCGTATTAGCGAGCTGGTCTGATGATGAAGCCAGGACATGAATAGTGAAACGGTTTTTAGTTCTTTAAACTTCATATTAATTTTCTCTTAAAGATTCAAATTCACGAATTTGAATCCAAGAAGATTCAAATTTGAGCTTAGATTATTTATGTCCAGTGAAGTTTTAAATTATATTTAATGTTTCATGAAGAAATGGGTACTGTTGATTTGTGCCATTAATATACAAAAATAGGAAAAAAATAGATTTTGATATTGTACATTAATTAAAAATTTATAATAAATAATCAAATCATAATATTTTTTACCTTAAACAGTACATAACTACATGTTTTTTTCAAATTAAGAAACTATTATCAAACTAAATCTGAAATTCTAAATACAACTGAACTAAAAAATTGTAAAATGTAAAAATATTCTATAAATCAAATAACAGATATTACAAAAAATGTATAATTAATTTAGACGATGGTAAAAAATTTAGCACAACCCTATCAGTCGGCACTTAGCCACGCCCCCTGGGGTGCATAATTGTATAGTGTTATAGGCATTTCGCCTTTTGCCTCCGCCGCCGCCGCCCGCGCCGCCCGCGCCGCCGCTACTGCGGGAAAAGAACAGTGCGTCTAGCTTACAGCTCTTTACAGCCATTTACAGGAAACTAACAGACATTTTATGTTATTTTTACAGAGAACTAACATCATTTAGGTGTAGAATGTATGTAATGTTTGTTAAAGTAGAGGATAATACTGGATCCTATATATTATCTTCTATTATAATTTCAAAAATGGGTAAACAAACTAAATTTACTTTTGAGAGAGATATTTTTATCCACCGATGCGAGAGGCCATGCATGTATGAGCTTTTATTGAGGAAGGATATTTTTTTTAAATACAAACAAGGCTATCGTGTATAATGTCAGCCATAACCCCTCGATGGTCTCCAGAAAATATAACAGTGTTATAAAAATAACCGAGGCCACCAGGGCGCAGTGGATGAGCAATTAACTGTAAACGCGATAGTAGTGGACTCGAACCCCACACGTGGCGTGAGCGAAAATTACATATTTTAATTTCCTCTCTAAAGCCATCCAAAGTGCGGCGTTGAGCTCCGCCTCGCAGCACGCAATATTGGGATATTGGGCGGAAAGCGGAGAACACCAGTTTCCTTCTATCTACTCTGCTAGACAGAACCTAGTTTCTAGTGTCAAGGCACAGGAAATACTAAGTAAAGCTGAAAGAAAAAGGAAAAGAAAAACAAAATTCTTCTCTTTCTGCCACTTAGAGATGGACAATTATGGATAACGACATCTACTTATATAAATACGGAACTTTAACGCCGCCAGAATATCAACAACATTTTCTCGTAAAATTAAATTTATAATTTGAAACAAAACAAATATTTTAATAATTTAACACTGTTTAAAGTAAATTTAATAAAACGTTACCAAGTAGTAAGTACACTTCAAAAAGAAAGCTGCAAAAGTGATGGTCTTTTAAAATTTCGCTGCAACGATACAATTATTGTGCAATTATAATTATAATACTATATTGTGCAAGTTTTCGCAGTGAAATGAAGAATACGATATCATTGGTAGAGAACGTTGATTGTAAATTAAATTCATATTAAAGTTATGCTCGCTTGTTGCTTTGCGGCGTTGAGTTCCGCCACTCAACACGCAATGTAGATCGTAGACCGCATGAACGGTTAACTTCAAGTATATTGGGGTCAAAAGCAGCTTATTTCAATATAAAAATATGGCTCGAATTGAGTGAAAGTGGGTGACAGTGTCTCAGCATTCGGTTTCCTTTGCGTACTCTGCTGTATGCGGGATACAGAAGTAAACCAAAAATGTTATTTTTACTTTCAAAGTAGTGACTAATATTTATATCAAAAGTTGAGGTTGACGTTCTCTCGCTGTTTATTTGTTTATCTGTATAATCAATTCGCGAAACATTGTAGATGTGTGTTTGCCAAAAAATATAATTTTGGATAATACTTATATGATTATGACCACAGCGCTCGGTTAGACATTTTGTGGCATATCATTTTTTACCATATTAAATTTTCATAAATACAGGTAGTACTATAATCAACTTTATTTATATAATATTTATTTTAATGTTATGTTTTTCAAATATTTAAAAAATTATATTCCACACTTAGGACAGAAAATAACTTTCTTATAAAAAGATAGCAAATTTGAGCGTTTCGGAATTTGAACGTAACTTCTAATACCGCTACGATCAAATTTTTATAAGTTAAAACAATATTTTTATGGTTTCTGAAGAAAATGTAGAGTATTAAAATAGATTGCTGAAAGTAAAAAGTAGTTCGGTCGAGGACCAATCGAGTCTTCAAGGATTACAATAAAATATTTAGACATGTTGACATTGATTTCTTTTCTTATACGTCATTTTTTTTCTAAGGTTCTTTTTACTCGACGCAGCGAGGGAGAATAATGTGTTTATCATTTTATGGTCATTGTATGTGTCATTGTAGAGACCATATCACACACACACACACACTATTCGTTTAGGTCGGCCGCTTTTGATGATTTGATTTGATTAAAAAAATTATTGAATACAGTTACACAGTTTAAGGCAAGTTACGAATGCATTATTAATAATAATAATAGAAAAGAATTTATGTCAATCACAAGCAATAATTCGATATAACTATCTTGTATTTTATGGAGACGTGCGTTTGTAGAGTTCGTTTTGTTGTCATAAACTAGTATTGGGGTGATTGATCGTATTGTATGGTTGTGTGATATCGGATTTAATAGTCAGATTATGTATGCCACACTGTGATATACTTAATTAACGTTTTTGACCTTCATTTTCCTAAAGATGATATTTCGGTAAATAGGGAAATTTTAATATGAGTAAAATATTTTAGATTTTTGCAGCCACAACCTCGATGGAAGGAAAAATACATTTGAAATCCAGGACAGGCAGGGCGGGCCGGGCAGATTCGAGTGATTGATAGAAAACGATACTTCTTATTTAGTTTATGGATGTAACTAAATGATTATATCATAAAAATTAAAAAATGCGCCAAGAACAAAAACGTCATTGTTGCACCGAATGAGCGTAGTGTAACATTTGTTTTCGGACTAACACTGTGGTGACTCTACATCCTTTTTAAAAAATAAAAAATGGGGAATGGATTGTCTTACTTAGCACTAGATTTCAAAGTTTTACGTTCCCTGCTATGTGCGAGATACAGCGTAAAGGTAAAAATAAAAGAAAAAATATTAAATATAAATATTTTACTCCTTTGTTAGAGGGGTCTCTAACTATAGATTAGGATTTAAGTACGTTACAAGATTAATATCAAAGATAAATAAATATATATTTTTTAGTCTTAGGGAACCTAGTGTTATTGCCAGTCCGTTCCCCATGCACCGCACAATTTACTTTTAGATGAAAATGATTCACATCGTGCGGGAGTCGAACCCACAACTGTTGCGTTTACAGTCAGAAGGACATACATATATAATTATTAATTTTAAGAAATCCCAAATTCCCAAACACTGAAACAATTCGCAAACCTTTCCCCGTTCAAACGCAACTAATAGCAAATATAAAACACAGCAACTATCTACTATAGCGCGCGCGTATATGTAGGTACGTGCAGCGCTATAGTTTTCTATAGTGGCGGTGTAGAGCACTCCATTATGCCGAATACTAATGACAGGCGTTGATTAAAAAACCTAAGTTGTTTGTGGGCGTGGCGAGCGCAGGGCTGGCCTCGCCGGCCTCGACGCCGCCGTGTGAGTACACGCTACTCCTCTTATCGTGTGTTGGTGATAATGACGATTATAATGATAATGATATGCATACTGTTATTGGATTGTGATGTTTTCGTATTATTTTTTTGTTTGAATTTTAAGTCGATTATGATTTAGTTTTTTAATTCGTTATCAATGATTTTAGTATATTTTTCTACACTGTGAAATCACAATAGATGGCGCTGTTGTGGAATGTTATTGTCCTTTTTTATTTATGTTCACTTTTATTGACTTAATTATAAAAAGTTTTAATATATTAATATTAACTATATTAATTTTAATATTATATCTCATTTCTTCATTCATTTCTCATTCTTTCATTTTCTTGCTATAAGCGGGACACAGCGTGAAACTAAACAACAAGTTATAGATTAAATAATTCCTATTAAATATTCAAAAAACAATTTTACAAAATAATAATACAAACGATATGTTAATAAACGAAAACAACCACTCTGTAAAACAATTAGTAAGATTAACTAACTAAGTAACATTAGGAGGTACAAGTCACTCAGAGTCAAAATACGAGTCCTCTCGACTGAGTGTGTGGGATCTATTAGCGAGGCGGAGGGTGACAACAGCCTTGACTAAATATATCGAGTGCGACTTTGTAGGGATTAGAGAGCGATTTTATTTAGTTTTCTTTGTGAACTTGTGGTAATGTATATTTCTTTTATTAAAAATGAAAATTGGATTTTTTTTATTCTTTCTCCTGTTGATGAGGGCGCTTTTTGAGGCTATAGAGGGCGATTATTTTAAATTATTTTATTGCAAAGTTGTGATTGAATTATAACTGATTCGCTATTTTTGTATTCGAAATTTAATTCAAAGACGAGGCACTTCATGTTGAAAGTCATTTTTTTTATCTTTACAATAATATTAGTTGATAAAACGATAGAACTAAACTAATGGCTAAACGTCTAAAAACCTTGGCAAGTTTTTGCCAATTTTGTAATTTTTTTTAATATTGATAACTATTGATAGAAGTAAGTAGAAAATATGATTATATCTATTAATAATTTTTTTTAAATATTGCAACGTTTTTTTTTGAGCTTTACTGGATTCTTTAATACTGGATTTAAGTAAAATTAAACAAAGAATGTATATATAACTTACATTCCTGCATTTGTCATTTTCTATTAGTTTTCGTATGTTTTACCAAAATAAAAATATTCTTACATTTTCATGGTAACCCTTTAAAATACTATACAAATAGATAATAACTTTACTTTATTTTACATTTTTTTGTCATTTTAGTAAATTATATCCCCATATAACGGACGCACTGAAACAGAAACGAGAACAAAGCCGTAATATCGATATCTACAACTAACACGACGTGACTCGCTAACAATCCCGAGAGGTTGCTGAAAAGTAAATGAATGCAGTGCTAGTTATTCAGTCCCACGACTTTACATGGGTTTTTTAATATTGTATATGAAAAATCAAATGTTGTTCTTTCATGTGAAAGTATAATACGTTTTTACTCAATGTAGAGACTGTGTTGTGATTATTTTGATAACATCTCAAGTCTCGAAGCTGGGGTGGACTATAATATTAAAATGCTTTAATGCCATTTTATCTCTTATTAATCAACGATTTGGTGGAGACAATTTTTGATTTATAACGTTCTCTAATCTAAGTTGGTATTTAAGTTCTTAAGAAGTTTTAACCTATTTTTGTTTAGCTTCACGCTTTTCTCCGCAAGTAGCAGAGGAGGCAGAGGCTTAGTGTTAAGACACTCCGATTCCCGTACACCGCACCGGTCAATTAATTTAGTGCCAATACTAATCTGAAATAGTCCCTACATTCCCCTACATTAAATTAAGAGCAAGTATACTTATGTATGTAGGTATAAAAATTGATCTGTTTTTTATGTATTTGTATGTATGTATTACATCCAGTTACGGAGGTGTAGCACGTACACGGTTACTTATCACGTAGCCAAATGATAATCCTAAATAATCTAATTTCAGACCAATTTCAATTCTGATGTTGACTTTAGTTGATTATTTTAATGTTTTTTGTCTTATTATATACTGTGAATTATGAATATATTCTTGAAGCTCTCAGGATTTGAAATATTACCTAAATGTGGAATAATATATTTTAGTTAAAAATAAAATAATAAGTATATTAGAAAATATACAATTTTGTCTAACTTTTCTTATAGATGTAAAATATATGTATAGTTCAAGAACTTAGCACAAATACTAATCTGTACTTTATACCTACCGATGTAATTCTCTAGTCTGCTTCTTATCACATTGTTATCATTATCCTATTATCCTATCACATAACTTCAAAGTAAATTATCAAAGTTCCCATTTAGTGTTTCACCCAAATCTCACTCTCTCACTACGTCTCACTAACACTAACACTAAATCAACAATCTATCGACTTTCACCGCGTCTCTGTTACAACTGAAGGGAAATTATTGATCATAATATAATGAGTCGAGGAATCGGCACCAATCACAATAGAAGAGCCGCGCTCTCGCCGCCGCCATGCCGTTGGGGCCATTGTTTTATACTGGCCAATTATTTTAGTGGTAATATAGACCAATGAGAGCTGCGCACGCGTCGCTCTCACTTCGTGGGCCGGGCTTCGGCGCTTGATTGATGACTTTTGAATATTGATTGTTTGATTTTTTTATATTTGAGTATTAGTATGATTAATTTATTTTCATTTCCCCACTCTACCTACCCTGTCACGAGGAATACAGCGTGATTTTCGATACTATAAACGTAAAATTTTATTTTATACCTGACTACAATAATAAGATTGTTCTATTATTAATTAAAATAAGCTTAACTTTTATTAGATTATTGAGGACGTCGTGTCTGAAGCGGTCCCACTGCGCGCTAGATGTAAATAGACTCACGAGGAAGATTATATTAAAATTATTATTATTTTCACGTTCTTGTTGACAAAGCGGGACGTTGAGTTCTACCACTTTACAGGCAATGTCTTGAAAATACGGAGTACGGAGAGTTTTAACATTAGGCTCCCTATACGTGCCCTGCTGTGCGGGAATAAACGAAGAGCTGTTTGTTGTTGTTTTTTTCATTTGATCACACTGATGGGCAAACTTGTAAAATATACCTACATTTACTTTTCAAGGAAGTACATCGTGTAATCAATCAGATCATTTACCTGGTGTCTAAACCCATTATAGACGACTCTAAAATTTGAATAGCATCCTTCATTATTATCATCATTGTAATCATACGCCACTAATCTTGAGGATCAACACTTTATGTTCATTTGATCCCAATCAATTAAAAAAATATATAATAAGTAACATATATACCTACTTATTATTAAATAAATCCTACTGTTAAGACACTCCGTCCCTCAAACACCGCTCGATGTTTGTTAAACGACGAAACTCAACACCGCGCTTTGTCTTCTTACCGGTGAGCTAGGAAATTAAATAATGCATTCCCTGAATCGGAATCGAACTCACAACCGTCCAATTTACAGTCAGGTACAGTCAATAAGTTGTAACACTGTTAGTTTTTAGTTACTATCTAACTATATTCATTACGCATGAATGTTTTCTAGTTTTAAAATGATATATTAGTTAGCAAATAATGCTTAGGCTTAAAAACTTAGCCGACGGATTTAATCTTACTCTTTTACTACCGTCGCAAGAGAGAATAAGACCATTTCGGTCACTTTGTACATAGCAAACAGATTGCGGCGTTAAGTTTCGCTACCTTAGGTAAATATTGGATGTCTGCCAAACGTCTACTAAGCCACAAGCCACCATAATATAAAACAACGTCGATCCAAATAATGCACCCTTCAATCTTTCTCTTTCAAAATATACTTAGTTCTTTAGATTAAAAATAGAAAATAACATAACTTATTGATTTATTACTAAGAATGTGATGTTGTAGATAAACATAATAATAGAGTATTTTATGCGAGCAAAACCATGAGCTGGACATTAGTTAATATCAAAATACCGGATAGAAAAGTCTTTACATTTCCTTTAACATAATATTTCGTAATAATTTTACGAAATACGTAAACTTTGAATACTCAAGAGGCAGACGGCAAGTAGTTTCAAGGGAGGGCTATATTTATGAACTCATTACTACTGTAGTTGAGTATAGTGCGTACATTTGTTATTCTAATTTTTTCCTGTAGTGTTTCCTTTATTAATGACTTCGAAACTAGACTTGTTTGTAAATTATTTTAATTTTTTTTAGCTTTCCATTGTATCCAGCATATTGCAGAGTAGATATTTTTCGAAACATTGCCGACGAAAAATTGCCGATAATATCGAATATTAATAGTGAATGAAAGTTTCCTTTTGTCAGTATACCGTAGTAAAAATTAGCTAAATATAAAAATCTGTTATATAATTCTCTATTTTAGCATATATATTCATTACGTATATTCTCACAAAAACTGAATGTGGATGTTGTATTAAAATTATTGATGGATAATACCAGTCCCTAATCTCATTGAATTCGACTCAACCAGGTATATTTAAAAAACATAATAAATCTTATTGTACCATTTAACATTAGTGGATAATAATAATATTTTCTTGTACATAAATAAAACTATTAAATGTTATAACTTTTTTTTTTGTATTTTTAAAGTAAAAGAATTTTTTTTTTGTAATGATTTAATTATTTTATTTGGTCCGCAGTTGTTTATATTCAATGTTTTTGGCAAAAACAATGTAGGCGAGACGTGACTGATTGTCTTCAGAATTCTGTTGTTGCTGTGATTCATGTCGGAGAACATGCCTGAGGCGCTGCAGAACCGCGGCAGACGCAACTGCAGGAGTCTGTCAACACCATTTATATCAAGATTGCGCGGAGGTGCACGCAACTCTGGAATGGCCTACTTGCGGTAGTGTTTCCAGGTCGATACGACCTGGGTAACCTCAAAAAGTGCGTCTATCTCGATCTTGGCGGCTGGGGTTG
>DWAP01004141.1:0-11246 GCA_018230625.1 Heliconius eleuchia
GATTCCCCCGAGCAAGAATCGAACATACAAAAATGTGTAATTGTTTCATACGCAGTAGGTACGCCCGTCGTCCTACGCGATAAGAACGGATTTTCTCTCGAGGAGATGAAATATTAAATACTTTCATTTCTTCGCTCTAGTGTAGAGACAAAGGGCGGCATTGAGTTTCGCCACTTAACACGCAATGCCTCCAGTATTCAGCCGATAGTGTGGAGCGGAGTGTCTTACACTAGCCTCTTAGCTTAACTCTGCCTACCCTGCGGACATGCAGTATACAGCGTGAAGATGACAGCCTTCTTTATCTTTGAGCGTTAGTCCCATGAAAATCGGTTAAGCTGCTTCTATACTAACCCTGACAAACTGAAAGACAGACAGACACAAAAAATGCACTTGTAAAATACAGTTATTTTGAGTCTTGTATTGAAGGCTGCCGTTTGTTTTTCTTTATTAATATTCTATAACATTATCCTTAAAACCTAAGTTAATTATTTTAATCAATATCGTGATGAATATCAAAGATGTCAATACAAATAAAAAAATTGCGGATACTAAATAATAAATAATTTGAAACCATCCTCAATGCAATTAAAGAAATTAGATGTTATTATAAATTACATTGGATCCTTCCGTTATATCGTTTCAATAATACATACTTTAATAATTACAGAACAATTTGATATTTTTTAACCCAAATTTGATTTTAAACGGTGACATTGTGACCACAAAGTCACGAAGGTGGCATGCGATAGTTCGTAGCGGCCGCAAGATGGCTGCAAGCATCTGTCGGTTTGTCGCTCTTACCATTTTAGTTACTGTTGTTCTCTTATAATTACGAATTATTTACTGTATTACTTTGCTGCGGTTTACGTTAATTCACTCGAACACTTTCGCTTAAACTAAAATGCCCTAGGATATGTAAATTGTGTGTGTTATTTAAAAGTTGAATATAATAATATTGTTTACAAGTTGCATTGTATCAATGTGCATAGTTCATAGTTATAGATTTATTGTTGATACATGATAATTAAAATACAATATTTTTTCTTCGCTTTAACTTTATACCATGTTCCGATGATGGTAGTCAAAGCCATGGGCGTATTTGAGATATTTCATAGGGAGGGTATGGCCTAGCTTAATAGCTTTGCACACAAATATTTGTGTAAATGTTTCCTTTTCGGGAAAGATTTTTTGATAGAAGTTCTGGGATGCCAGACCAGACTATTCTGGGGTGGGCACAGATTACTCCGCTGCCACTCTTCCTGCCCACATGGCAGTAGCAGAAATATCATATTTTTCTGTACAATATACGTTACGAGTTTTAAATTTCAAACATTCTTTTATATTTTCTATTTTAAGTATTCTCAAATATTGTAGCGAAAAGTCTAATTTTACATAGATGTTATATTAAAATGAAAAAATTAGCTGCACGTTATATCCAGCACACAGCAGGATGTTCCAGGCAGAGGGAACATAATGTTAAGACACTCTGTTCCCCACTTTCCGCCGAATTCTGGAGGCATTGCGTGCTGAGTGGTGGAACTCAACGCCGCGCTTTGCCTCGACACCAGAGCGAAGAAATGAAAATATTAATGTACATAAATATTTCACTTCCTCGAGTGGGGATCGAACCCACAACCAGCCCATTTTACAGTCACACTTTACGCCTCTGCGTCTGACCGGCCTCCTATGAGAGATTATATTGATTCCGATAATTTAATAACAACAAAATATTCTTCTCTTCCACCACTCTTGCCTATACTTACCCGGATCCTAGATGAAGCTAGAAGCAACCTAAGAAAGCCCGCCTATATTCATAAATTTAAATTGTCTTTTGTGCCTTCACTCAAAATTATTTATGTTACTATTTATTGTATTAACATAAATTGGACATGAGTTATTTTATTGGCCCCAATGCGTCAAGTGCGCTTTGGACCAAGATTATGATTGTAATTCAGATTTGTCATAGATCGTAAAGGTTACGTTTGTTTATGATACCGTAGAGATGTTCTTCGATTTATATCGTTTTTGAAGAATAAAAAATGTGGTATAGAGAAGAAAAACTGTCGTTAATAGAATGTTAGTAAAAGGAACACAATAAATTGTATCGAAATATTTTATTATAACAAATGATAGTACTAATTTGTTTAGATATAGTTTTGATTAAAAATTTCGTAATCTTAGTCTGGAGTTTGGTTTTGAAATTAGTAACAAATAAGACTTAAAATTTCTACATTTTAAGTCTTTTCAGTTACAATTTAAGATTTTTTTAGAAATCTAGATTTTTTCAAATGTCACTGATTTCTGTTGTTATAAATGTTAAATAATAAAAATTGTCGTGTAAGTACGTCGATATAAATCAGGTCCTGGAAGTCATCTGTCCCGCATGCAAGCTCGGTCGTTTGTTCACGATCACTGGTCACCTTTATTGTTTAAGCATTAATGATAGCCAATAGTTCGCCTATCGCATTTTGATATTCAATTTTTTTTTAAATATTTTTTTCGCATAATTATAACTTTTTGTGTTTAAATAATTTTAAAAGATAAAATATACTATACGTTTCGTTTTTGATCATTATAATCATAGTACTATTTTTTCATTATAAAATTGTTTAATTACATTAACATAAAAAACATGTTTATTTAATATTAAGTAAACTTAATTCTTTGACTACCCCGCTAAGGATAAAGCGTGAATCCAGTTTAGTTTAGTTTTTTAATATTTACTTTAACTTTTAAAAAATTTTCAGTTTAACTTTTGGTAAGTGTATATGTTAAAGATTTTTATATAAGTTATCAAAATAAAATCTTTGTTACCTTTAACATTTTACCAATTTATAAATATAAAGTCTGTATATTACATAATGTTTATAAACTGTCAATTGGATTCACCCAAAATGGAAAAGATTCTCTTAATATATTTAGAAGCTAAACTAAAAAAATGATATAAAAAGTCGTGGCTGGTGGACTGGTTGTGAGATTGATTCCCACTCGGACAGAATTCGGTGGAAAATGGGAAGCAAAGTGTCTTAACATTCTAGTTTCCCTCTGCCTACTCTGCTGCGTGTGTATACAGCGTGAAACTGATTTGATTTATGAAAAAAACAAACTAAGTAACAAGTACCAAAATCATCCATCTTTCGTATAAAATCTGTGAGTACTAATACCTCGGCACACAGTGGGCGCATAGAATGGACCGAGCCACAGGGGGTCCGCGCTCAGCGATCCTTGTACTTTAATTTAATAATCGCATTTCAAACACCACTTCTATATTTATACAATTTATATTATGACGAAAGTTTGCGTCTTAGTCAAAAATATATGTATTTTCGTTTTATTATACAATGTGAATAGGAAGTTTTAAATGGACGTTTTCTGAAGTACCTAAATGCTACTGGCGCACTCAGATTGGAAAATTATAAATCAATTTATGATAAATTGAGGCAAAGCGCGGCGTTGAGTTCCGCTACTCAATACGCAATACCTTGAGAATTCGGCGTAACATGGAGAACGGAAGTGTCTTAACACTAGGTCTAGGTAACAAAAAAAATTAAAATAGATGTACATACAAATGTATGTACTTACGTAATTAGTTATTATGCTGAATTCTTATTTTTATTTTTGTGGTAAATAAAAAGTATGTATTTAAAATATTTTATTTTATTTTTAATTAGGGAATTAAACGTTATTGTGATGATGAATATGTTTGGATTTTGAATTTATCATACTTTTAATGATACCATATATTTAAAATGCCATTTAAAATTTTATCCTGTTTTATGGAAATACAAACAATACGCGCAACGTTAATCATTCTATAATGTCCTTACACTGAAGTGCCCCTATTTTATTTAAAATGTTAACGATATAGAACCGATACTCACGCCCAGCTTTAAGCCTTTTCATCTGTCAAGTTTTAACAGCTATGGAATTGGGTTATAATTTACGATTTTATCTCGCACACACCATAGGGGCTGCGGTCAGTTTGGTCATTGAAAGAACTTGCAACGATATAATGGTCAAATTGACCTCCCGCAACGGCGGCACCCGGCCTGTTGTTACTTGCCAAAATAGAGCTGTAACAGTCGGACTTGCCCCGTACGTAACTTGCGCGTAATTTAGTGCGATCTCGTAACGGCCGCTCGGGGCTGGAGTCGTTTGTCCAGCGGACGCGGGCGCCTCCCGCTGCATTCAAGCTGCCGGGGGTGATTCAGATTCACTTTTGTTACTCACTTTCTCACTATATTATTGTGGTCCTCGTTTGTGGTTAATAGCCCAGTTTATGAAGTACCTACAGGGGCGCTCGAAAATTGAATAGAGAGAGAGAGAGAGAGAGATATTATGATATAATACAAATGTGGTGCAGTCAATACGCTAAGCTAGCCAGGAGATTGATACTGGCAGCGGGTGCTGGGCTTGACAAATAGTCAGTTCAGCGGAGGCGTCGGGCGGCGTCTTACCATAAATAAGGATTACGTCTGTGACCACGTAGTCTTGCGGAGTGGACGCAGGACAGCCTTTGTGACGTCGCTATACCGCACTAGTCTCGTGTCAAATAACCGAGCCACCATACTTTGTTATAAGCTTGTGGACTAATACATACCTATATTGTATACAATATTTAAGCTTATTTAAATCATCAGGACTATTAACTACTCCTTTGCAATATCCATTTTTTCAGCTTTACGCGGTATCCCGCATGTAGCAGGGTAGGCAGAGGGAATTTAGTATTAAGACACTTCGCCCTCCACTTTCTGCCGAATTCTCGAGGCATTGCGTGTTGAGTTGTGGAATTCAATTCAACTCAACGAACTCAAATATCCATTTAGTTTTGAATGGAACAATTCACAAAAGTAAAATATACTAATGCGAAAATTCACGTGATTTCAGCGCCTATATCTCGAATTACAAGTTAGAAGATCAAGTTGAGCGCGAGAAGCGTTAAGCCAAAGCTGTTTTAGGCTCAGTGGCGATGTTTGAGTCGCGAGTGTGCCGCGGCTTACCGGCTCACGGAGAGAGCGGGGAGACTCGACGAAATACTCATTAAGTCCCCGTTTCGCTTATGTTTATGTCTATATACATCTATGTAAATGTCTACAAAGTAACAACTCTGCCAATGTCTAATTGAATTTCAAATCGTGGTCTAAGTAATAATTTCAAGCGGGATCCTAATGTTTGTCAAATGTCAAAGCCATTGTCGTTCCTCTCTTTGTATTTATTTTATGAAATTACATACTTTACTAATGTTTTCGATTTTCCGATCTGATTATACAAAATGTAGAGATTGGATTTGTGGAAGAGGATGGAACACAAAGTATTTCGTAGCTTTTAATTATTAAATAAAGCATATATTTAGTTCATTGGAGGCCAGTTGTGGCCTAGGGGCACAAGTGTGTGACTGTAAATGCGAATAGTTGTGGATTCAATCCCCATTCGAAGAAATGAAATATTTTTTAAATTTATTTTTTCATTTATTCGTTCTGGTGTCGACGCAAGCGCGGCATTGAGTTCCGCCGTAAACGCACACTGCCGGAGGCATTTGGAACAATACGGAATGAATTCCCAAAAAAGGGTAACTAAAAAACCGCCTGTGCCTCACACAGTCAACAAGTCACAACTGTGAGAACAAAAGATAGTATGATTTTTTTAGACAAATATGTATTTCTATAAAATATATACGTACATATTTCCTTTTTTCTTAAAAATTAAGGTAGGTTCGCTAACCTTAATTTCAAAACAATCCACCGCTCTCGCTTATACGATTTGATTCAATTTGACTACTTATGTGTAGCTGTTGTTTAGACTTACGACAGTTTTGTAATTACATTAACTCACTAATAGATAGGTATTCAGAGTCAGGCCGTGTATTTGTTAAGTAGATTGTAAATTCACTCGCTCAGTTTAACCAAATAGGCTGAGTTTGGATAACCCCATATTAGCGATGATAATCTTTTACTAGTACGAAGTACTGAACTACTTGATCCTTGATTGTCGTGCGTGATTGATTGTTATCTTGAACGACAGTAGCAATTATACTAAACGTATTTAGATATACATAAATTTTAAATATCTTACTATACAGTTAACATATGTATTTATTATATTTTTAAGCGTTTGAAACGATTTTGCGTCGGTTTTAGTGTCACGTTCGTCGTCCATAGTCTAATAGAAGGGCGGTCTTTAATTAGTTGTTATAGTGCTATCTTGTGAAATCCCCAATTATATACATGTACGGGTCACGGGCCGGGTCCGGGATTAGCCGATGGTTAGTCTTCTCACGTCGTGGCGGATTCAATTAGTCCCGTCCAGCCCATACTGCTTTATTACACGCCATGAATATGCAGCAATAAATATTTATAGTATTCCTTATTGTGCTATAACATATGATCGTTACTGGTTATTGTAGTGGGGCCATCTTCTTAGGTGTTTCATTAGTTCTCGTATAACTGTTTTGTGTTGTTGTTTAAAATGTGATTATTTATTAATTAATTATTATTGCATTTAAGTAAATAATTTAAGAATATATATACAAGATTGATAGTTCGTAAGTACCTAATAACAAAAACAATTATAATTTATAAAAATAACATGTAAATCCGTTATAGTTTTATAATAACTACAACTTTGTAAACAAAAAAGGACCGGGCAAAGCATGAAAGGGTTACGAAATAATGAAAAAAAACATCGTAAATTCGTTATTTTTTAAGCCTTTTAATCATAGATCTACATAATAATGTGAAACGGGACTTCCCGTTCATACGACAACTTGATTGATGTGCCCTCGTAGATTTATTTACCCGAAAAGTAACGCGACGCTTGTCCGCAAAGCTTCTACAATATAAAAATGACCCCCGTTGTACCTGTTTTGTTTTTAATGCGGACCTTTCGTAATTAGCGTAATAAATTATAAAATGATAATACTGGTAGGGCCATCTTGTGAAATGCCTAACGCCGCCCGTCGGGGGGCGCCGCGCCGCCAGCGACCGCGTGTCAATCACTCTCCTGAATGTAGAACAATTCTTGTTTTGAAAAAAGAATAAAAAAATACATATCACTTGTATAATTCATCTCCCTCCAACGACACAACGCAACACTCGCACAACAGGGACGACGAATAAAATCAGTCTTGTGGTAACATCTGTGCTTTATAATAGACGCTTACGTAGGCTTCTTTTCGGAGATCGAGCCCGGTGGGATCGCTTTAACATGATTGATCTGTTTATTTTACATTTTAAAGGAACATTTTTACGGTTGCTTGTCAACTTAATAACAAAGTGTTTTATTTCGGAACACGTTAAGTTCGGTTTTATTGATAGGTTCTTTTAGCTTTATAGGTGCGTTGTCTGAGATGGGTCGCGAGCGCAGGCTGTGGCGTATAAATATACGAGTAGATGAATCGGTAATGATTTGGTAAAATAAGATTGGCATTTTTTATCTGTGGTCTATTTACAGCGAATTATTTGACGTTTGTAAAATAAGTGTGAGTGATGTGATTCAACGTGCGTATTTTTTTATAATAGGGTTTTTGCAATAATGTATTATGTATTGCATAGCTAAGCGTCCCTCATTTTTTAAGCTTCACTAGTAGTTACTATTTGTAGAATATTTTACATATCATAAATATATTAGTCTACTACTACAAGACTACAATGATATACCTACTTAATTAGGTTTTTTTTAATTGGTAAGACATTTAAATCAAGTTTCTACTTTTTTATTATTTTTTATTATTATCTGTCTAGTCTTTACGACTGTTACGTCGTCAGTTTATGAGAGTTCAGTACTTTTTGGTAGCAGCAGTGGATTGCTGTAAAAGAAAAGATATCGTAATGACTAACTTTGCGATATATTTATTTTTATATCTTTCCTGTACCTACTTCGATATGCTTCTATAGATATTTTAATTTTAAAAGACGTCTAATATTAACATAAATACAGATATCTTAAACAAGTTCTAAAAATATGACTTTATTGCCTGTGGCGCCAGTCAAGTACGTAGTATACATAAGTTGGGGAACTCGTCTGCTAAGTGTGGATTTTCTTTTATGTTCCCGGCTGCAGCTACTTATGTGGAGATAATGTTATCACAAATAACAGGTGTGTGTGTTTAATAGCATCTCGTGGCATTGAAGAATATTAATGACTGAATCACTCCGACAAATTGTCTTATAATATGCCGTTTACATCATTGTAAACTAGTCTTATGAATGTACATGACATATAGTATCTACTATATATAGTTGTAGTGTGAACGTGATTTAGTGTGATAACTGTGTATTTTAATTTTGATTGGAAAAAATTAGTTTGTCTGTAGGAAACCTATTTATTATCACAAATAACAGGTGTGTGTGTTTAATAGCATCTCGTGGCATTGAAGAATATTAATGACTGAATCACTCCGACAAATTGTCTTATAATATGCCGTTTACATCATTGTAAACTAGTCTTATGAATGTACATGACATATAGTATCTACTATATATAGTTGTAGTGTGAACGTGATTTAGTGTGATAACTGTGTATTTTAATTTTGATTGGAAAAAATTAGTTTGTCTGTAGGAAACCTATTTATTAGCCGCCGACCATTTTTTTCTACACTGCTGTCGAACTGTCTGAAATAACCGCAACGAAACAAACGCAATGTCTTCAAATAGGTAACTGTAATTAATAATAATTGTTAAAACCTAAACTTCAAGTACTAATAGTAATAGATATTTGTTATAATATAGTAGCGAGACCCTTTATCTTTTTATTTTATTGGCCTATTTAACTTAAATTAAAATATTAATAATAATTAATAATTAACTAGTAAGTTCTCAGTTAAGTTTCTTTTGTTATATGCTCGTAATCTAATCACATCGCTATAATACATTGCACTCGTTAAATTTTTTAAGGATCGACAAAAAACGGGAGTGGCTCTGCGCGACTGTTTATCGGAAGCAATTACACGTCGCTTTATTAATTTTCATAACTACCCTCCAGTTCAAAGCACGCCGCGGCTTGCGGCTAAGTCAGGAGTGGAAAACGTTTTTTAACCATCTTGTAGAGAGATTTCTAATTATATAAATATTAAGTTGACACATACGATTGCTTTAATATACTTAAGCAATGTTTTATTCATATACATTATTATATAAAAATAATTGGTAAATGTGTAATGTCTTGACAATCGTGTATAATCGTGTATAAAATAAAATAATTCTTTATTCATTGAATTTGAAAATATATTTAGATTTGTTATACGATTTATGAAATTTGTAAATTGGTTTGACTAGAGGCATAAATATATTAACATTATAACTTAAAATTTGGTAGAAAGTAGGAAACGGAGTGTCTTAACACTATGTTCTCTCTGGCTATCCTGCTGTGAGCGGGATACAGCGTGAAGCTGATTTTGATTATAATTTAAATAAACTAAGTATTTATATTTTCTTTCTACTTAGACCACAGCCGACGCTACTGTTTACCGTTCGGAGGCCCTTAAAGATGTTTTAACAGCACTCAGTGGCGCAACCTCCTTTTGATCTTCGACGACACTTCAAATTCGGCGTACTTACATCTGTAAATCCTTCTTACGTAGTCGTTATTTGGGTAATTCCTTTCCTAGGAATATATCTAGTAATTTGATTTTGATCTACATGATAATCTTACTGAGAATACAACAGGAAATGTGGTATAAACTCTATGAAATAATAACGATAACAACTTAGGCTTAGATTTAATTATATTTAGATATATTTAATTCTATCCTGATTGTATACGCCATGGTCGTTATCAAATTATATTATGTAGACTGTTAAATTGGATGTAATATTTATGATTATTTAGTTTGAATTATTCATTGTAAAATCTTTATATTAATTTGAACCTTAATTTATTATATGTACCTACTTACTTATAACACAAATACAAACTAAATCCGAATTAATAAACCAACCTCATATCTATAGCCCTAACTCCCTCCGTATCCCCTGTATCCCCTGCGACAATGGAAAATACAAATGCGTCACAAGATCTGAACACTGGAACCGAATATAGATGTATTTCGCTAAAACGATTCCCACATAAATAAAGCTCATTGGATATAAAACTGTATTTACATAAGAAAAATATAAAGAGGCCTAAACGAGAGGACCACAAGGGCGCACGGGCGGTACCGGGGCGCACTTGGGACGCCGCGCACGTCCGCGGGGAGCGTCTCTAATAACAATACGAAATATCAGTTCGTTCCTGCGATCGCAAATCTACGTCAATAACATATCCAATAGTAGCGCGCAATTCATTTCGACATAATCTAATATGGCAAGGCACGTTTCCCGCCTAAATCTCCCGCCACATGTCGCCAATATGGCCGCCTGGCTGGACCGAAACGCGAAACTAAAGAAAAAGGAGATCACGAATCGGTAATATCTTTCGAGTCCATAAACTTAAATGTTTATTCGCAGCGATATTTTGTCCTTTTCCGGATATTGGTTTACTAAGTTAGTGTTGGGGTATTGTATGCTAAACAACGGTCAACCGCTCGTTCTTATAAGTCAAGACATTTAATATTTTTTTTAATATAAATACTATATATACTTATTTACGGTTAATTTCTCTACTTAAATTCTCATGGATTATGGTCAAATGTTATTATCACAATTATATTTATATAATCAAAGATTAAATAAATTTAGAAAATATAAAGTAGTTTATCGATAGATTTGTAAGATTACGAAGGAACTACAATTTTCAGGTTTACATACATATGCGTGATTCATGAACTTAAGCAATGTTCACCCGACCAAGGTAATTGAACAAATTATCTACTTTGACTAGTTTAAGGAAAATAACTTAATTTTGTAAATGAATTGGTAATTTAAGCTTCGGACGCAACAATTCCGTTTAAATTGTAAGTTAGCGTCAAGTAAATATTTTTTACTCAGCTATTTACTTATAAGAACTTAATGGCTTCTTTTTCTACTTTAGTCCAGATTAGTAATAACATTATTGTGATGTGTAAATACAATAATAATGTTTTATTTCTATTGTTTTTAGCTATTAGAGCTATTTTCGTTTTTTTTTATTGTGTAATATTGACTACTATACCTATGTACTGTGGCGTTTTATGAAGTGATTTTTTTCCTTCACGTTGTATCCCTCGTATATCAGGGTAAACAGAAGAAACCTAGTGTTAAAACACTCCGTTCCCGACTTTCCGTTGACTTTTCGAGGCACTGCGTGCGGCGGAACTCAACGCTGCGCTTTGC
>DWAP01004142.1:0-11245 GCA_018230625.1 Heliconius eleuchia
ATATATATATATATATATATATATATATATATATATATATATATATATATCCAATTTGTATAATAATTAATAGCAGTATAATAACAATTATATACTTTTTTATTGATTTTACACTTAGTAATTTTAATTAATTGAAATATGTGTATGAATCACACTAGGTTACAATTATTAAGTAAATGATTTCCCTCCCTGATTAGTTCATTTCTCGGAAGAATCCTAAAATAACGAGGTTCTGTGACAATTTTCCCCTACAAGCCTCAAACAAAAGTTGTAATTTGTAATAAATTTATAAAAAAATGTTGCGACATATTTATTATCATTGATTGCGCTGGTGTTGTTCTAATTAAGGAGAATTAAAGAATAGTTTCCCTATTTAAACATTTTTTCATACAGGAACGATAAAACTACATGGTCTTCTTCTTAGTACCTAATTATGTTATGTTATAAATAAATTTGTCTATTTTTTAACATAAAGTCGTTGTTTGTGGGTTCGATCTCTATAGATGAAGAATAATTTTGAATTTTCTTGCCTTGGTAAGACACATTTTGTCAGAGGCGTCGAGTTTCGCCACTTAACAATAATTTCCATGAATTCAGGCTGTTATGAACTTTTAATGACGAGTATTTTTTTTCGATGTTGCTTGATGAGAACGTATAGCTATGGCAAGAGTATTCCCTAATATTTTTTTTTGATTACCTGATCTGAGTGTACAGTTGAGGTGTGAGAGCTAAATGAGGATATGCTGGCCACATCGTCCATGGATGTGGAGGGCAGGTCCAAGTGCTCCACTATGGAGGGCGGCGGCGGCGGCGCCTTGGGTTTCCTGCGGCGCGGCGTACTTGATGGCACATCCAAGTTGGGCGTACTTGCCGTTATTGGCGATTTATGCATGCTTGAACTGCTTGTAAAGAAGTATTTAAGATTAAGAAATAATTGGTATACTTCATGGTAAAAAACTTGACTATATTACGATTTCAGACTCAAGAAAAAGAATAACCAAACTAAGTATTAGTCCAATTAATAATAGAATATAATTTGTAATATTACACAAAATTTTCTTAAATTTAAATATTTGATATTTTCATTTTCTGGCTCTGTTAAAGAGGCAAAGCGCGGCGTTGAGTTCTGCCACTCAACACGCCTCCAGAAATTGGTAGACCTACTCTGCTATATGCGAGATACAGAGTGAAACCAAAAAAAAGGGTTTTTTTAGCTAATATTACCTTTTATCTTCTGATTCTTCATCTGTTGATGGTTCTTCACCATCAGACCAAAACGGATTATAAGCTTTAATGTGACGTTTTCTGAAAACCAAAATGTTTTTCATAGCAAGTAAGGGAAAAGATTGAATTTTTTTTACAAACAAAAAAGCGAAAACATACAACGGCGTTGATGTCTGGCCACTGGAGACTTTAGGTGGAATCGGTGGTAGTTCATCATCTTCATCACTACTGCCAAAGGGATTTGTGCTGACTTTCCTATTTCTAGGTTCTTCCTGTTCATGCTAAATAGAAATGCATGCATTATAACCCTCTTTTAATACAATTGCCATGGCTTAGTACATAGGCAGTGCTTTGATAAGATATACAGATTTATGAACAATGAATTATTAACAGAATTATTTATTAACTGTAGTATCAATCACAGCTCTCTCTATGTCTGCCTGACTAATGGGAACTTACTTCATCCTCATCATCCGAAAACGGATTTAAGTGGACTGGATAATCCTTTTTTAACTCAGGTAGTGTTTTTATATTATTAATTTCTGTTTTCTTTTCAATCATTTGTTGTTTTTTCCTCCTAGGCGGCACTGTTATTGTAATTTCTTGTTCAGATTTTACATCACTTGTTTGTAATTCAGAATTATCAGTATTTATTGTAACTCCATTTTCTAAAGCTATTCTGCTATCATCAGTTATATTACTGTCATTTTCTTGATTTAAAGTTAATTTATCGTTTTCTTGAGTAAGAGAGTCTTGTGTATTATCGTGACTGTGAATTTGTGCAGGCTCCACCATTTCGTTTAAAGCATTGTGTACATCTAAAGAGTTATCACTTAATTGTGTTTGTAAAAAAGTGATTTTTTCTTTGTTGCTCTTATAGACTTTTTCAGGGACACTTTTTATAATATTTTGATTATCTAAAAAACTATTATCTGTCACTTCCAAAGTTTCACTAATGCTTTTACTATTTATTTCCATATCTTCAATGTCTTTACTATTTTTTTCATTATCATTTAATTTATATACATCTTTATAAATATCATTAAAGTCTTCTTTTAAACTAATATTGGCTACTTTGTTTTCAATATTTGTATCTTTTTCTATGTTTTTTTCAAATAAATTTATTTTTTCTGCAATAACAGATATAATTTACACTAAGCTGTTATCTCATTTTCAACACTAAATATGGAAATGTTTAACATTATATAGTTTTAATAAAGCTTAGTAATACTAATATATACTCCATTGACAAAATTACTGATTGATACACACACACTTATACCATACACACTTATACTATTACATAAAAAAAGGTGAAGGCACTGTGAGATTATTCAAAATTTCATTCCATAGAAGATTTTAAATATATAAGGATAAAAAAAAAGAATTAAGAAGGCACATACAATAGTTTACAAAGTAGAGTACAAAGGAAAGTATATAGTTGGTTCTCACCTAATATAGACTGTGGCCTTGTCTTAGCTTTTTGATTAACAGATTCCTCATTTTGTAGAGATGGGCTAGGATTTACATCATTACTAAATGCCAGCATTCCTATTTGATTATTATTATTAAATTTTGGTAGGGATTTCTCATTTTTACATGAATCACAGGAAAAATTGTTGGAATCAATAACATGGTAATTTTTTGGGTTCAAATGTCCCATGCACTTGGAACAACGAAAACATCTCCTATGGTAGAGCTTTTGTGAAACCATGAGCCTCTGTGCCAAGTATACAGGCAATCCACATGCGGCACATTTATCAAGAGCCACTTTTCCAAATTTCATGGAGGTCTAAAAGAGTGAATAAAAGAAATAGAATATAAGACATAGATGTAACATTACAAAAGGGCAGTGCAAAGTGAAGCTGCAAACATACTAATTGAAATAACATACAGACATTTTTTTATAAAAACAAGAAAAATACTAACTGATCCATGACTTGGTGGTGAGGAGGTTACTTTTGACTCACTTTCTGATACTTTAGTATTCACTGAAATTTAAAAATAAGTACTATATTATTATTATTTTCCAATAGCCATTGTGGCTAAGTGGGACAGCATCTGACTTTTAATGATATAGTTGTGGGTTCAATCTTCACTCAGTAGGGCAAATTATTTTCATTTTCCCATTATAAAGAAATGAAAATTATTTGTTACCATGTGCAACAAAATAGAAGCATTGAGTTTCACCATTCAACACACAACGGACATCATATTTTGAATATTTAGAAAACATATAAAAATTTGAACATAGCAGGACTTGAATCCGCACCTCCTGGAAACTGACAACCCGGTTGGTGTCCAGGAGGTGGGGGTTGAGTCCCGCTATGTTCAAATTTTTCTTTCCTAAGTGTGGAATAATACTTTAAAAATGTTTAGAAATTATATTTTGAGTTGATTAAAGTAGAAAGTAGAAAACAGAGTGGACCTAAAAAAAACTAAAAAAAAAGCAACAAACACATGCAACATAAGAAAATCTACAAGCACTAAATACAAAAATTATAATGATTGATGCAGGTAATACGGTATTAAGTTCCATTTTAAAAACATACCAGTATGGCCAAGACGCTGATAAAACTGAGATAAATATGTTAATATTGATAATCTATCTGGTACTTCACTCTCTACCATATCTTCTGGATCCAAAAGAGCTGGGATTCCTAAATGTTTTTCCGCAATACTATAAGCTAACTGGTTGTTCTCATAAATATTTTCTGGTTTCAATTTTGATACATCTCTAGAATTTTTTAATAAGATGTACATTTTATAAATAAATTTGATACTTTTAATTCATAATCCCAACAAAACTGGATTAATACTCACATCAAATCTGGTCTAAAATGATGGACAAGAGCACAAAATGCCATTCCATTTCTCCAGGATGTTGTCATATTATCTATTTGCACTTCAGGACAATCTCTTATTAATCGTTTACACCATAGCTCTAAAGCCTTTGTTCCTTTGATTTCGGACATTTTATTTACTTTAAGATTTTATTTATTATAATTTATTAAATACAATTACTAATGTTTATAACATTCATCGTAGATGATGTGTGGAACAATAGTTGATTATACCATTATTAAAAGTTTAATTGAACGAACTTTATACTTTTGGATATATTTTGTTACTTAATACTTAGAGTTAAAGTGATATACAAGTAAAAAAATGAATAATATTGCAATGATGTGTCAACGAAAGCCAATAAGTCAAATAATTGTTTTCTTGGTTATAACATTTACTGGATATGACATATTATTATATCGTCGATGATGACAGTGACAACAGTCATTGGAGCTTGGCAGCTGTTACCTTGATGTATGATATTAATAATCTGTGAACGTGATAACAGATTTTTAATTTAGAGACAGACAGTAACAGATATATTTTTTTATAACTTATATAATATACATCCATTACTATAAAATGTACAAATCACAATTATTATAAATATAAGTTCTTATATATTTTTTAAATAAATTTTTGTAATCCTATCAATCAATAAAGTGTGTCAATATTTACTTGGCCAAAAATTATTTTATAAGGTAAGTATACTTAATTATTTTCAAAATTAAAATTACAATCAAGTACAGAATGATCCTGTAATATTAGTTATTAAGATTTTTATACGTTTTCTTAATATTAGTTTTTTTCTTTCTTAAGTGTGGTTAACACTTTAAAAGTGTTAAAAAATATCGTGAAATATTTTTGTATAGAAATTTTATTATGTCGTATTGTATAGACACTGTCACATATGAATTATATGCAGCATTGCTTTAAGAACCAAAATTTTATGTACACTCAACGTGATTATATGCAGGTTTATAGAAAAAAAACTATCAGTACTTTTTGTAAATGATATAGTTTAATATTTAAGAAACTACATGGAGGAATATTAGGTACAGCAGGAAATTTAAATCAATGCAGATTCAAAAATTTTTCGACAATATCCAAGAGCATCAGGCCTGTAACCATCAGGACACTGACCTGGAACGCTTATTATGTTTTTTACTGAAGGCAAATTTTCGTTCTCTTCGACAATTTTAACCTTATTGATGTCATTTTCTTGCGCGGCCCTGCAAAAATATATACATATTATGTTATTTTTAGATTCACACTGTGCGCATGGGTGTAGAAATGTGGGAGGGTTGACGTGCCCAACCCATTAATAAATTTGGGCATTCGTTGAGTAGAATTTCTTTAAAATAAGGTTCAATATTTTACACATCAAATTAATTATTGAGTTTCAAATCTCTGTCCTATTCAACAGAATGCATTACAAAATCAACATCAGAAAGAATGGAGAATGAAAAAAATGTCTATATTGGAAAAACGCCAATAAGTTGTGAGTCTGTTACGAGTGTGAGTGATTTACTAACTTTATTTTGAGTGCATATGCACTCATTTTGTATGAAATGAACAGCGAACTACAAATATAAGTTTGCAATGATTTTTTTTCCATAAAATGTTATTTTTTCTATTACTTGTAATTTCTCATTTCATGCCAAATTTAGTAACTGAAAGTTACGTTTCGAAAAAAGAAAATTTGCCGCGTAACACCTATACCCTGTAGGTTTCAATTACGTGAAGAATTTCGTACATTAAGTTGAAAGACGATACATAAATGCTCGTGTTTTTTAATTGCAGTGCCTCAGAAGTTTGTTTAATTCGGTGTACTAAGGAAGACTTGACTATTTTCAGCTTAATATTTTCACGCATTCTAGAAATGGTCTTGGCAGACGACAACATGGTCATATAAGTTCTATTTTTTCTTTTTAAGTACTTTCTTCTTTTCTTTTCTTTCCAACAAGATGAGCTGAGTTCTTCGAGTTCATGTGCATTGTGCATTGATTCAAGAGAATATGTACTTACAACTTTACTATAGGTACTCTAACTTTAACCTTTTGAAGTAAAACTTCTTTAGAGGAGTAAGTTGGTGAATGCGTGGCTTACAAAAGTTAAGAGGGAGATAGGTAAGTTAGTGAAGAAAAAAAAAAGAGAGAGAGTTAAGTTTCGTACATCACTATTCGAGTAAGAGAGCTTTAGACGAGAATACTAATTTGTAGTATGTACTTGAAAACTAACAATCAAATGTTTAAATTCAATTGAGTTTACAGTTTACAACTATATAAAATTTTGTAACATACAGGTTTCAGGGACAATGGCAGTGTTATACTTTGTATATAACTAATAGATAGCTTTATATAGCTAATTAAACAATGAATTATAATTTCATTATGATAAGTAACCGCTACAAGACGACATTAACGGTGACGTAGAAATATGTTGCATTATTATAATTATTTTTCCTATATATCTATGGTTACTATTATAATATACAATTTTTTTGTTATCTATTTGGAGACAGTCGTAACGCAGGGGCACAAGATGTGACTGTAGACGCGACTGGTAGTTGGTTCGATCCCCACTCGAGGGAATTAGAAATATTTCATTATAAATAAATATATATAAATTTACATTTCCATTTCTTCGTTTAGTGTCGAGGTAAAGCGCGGCGTTGAGTTATGCCATTCAACATGCAACGCCTCCAGAATTCGACGGAGAGTGGGGAACAGTGTCTTAACACTAATGTACAGCGTGAAGCTGATTTCATTTAATTTTTTTATAATGTACAAGTACCAAAATAATAATAATAATAATAAGTAAAAGCTATCTACGTAAATCATAAAAGTTGTTGAGTATTTAGAGTGATTTCAAAACATATTTGAATATCTTTTTTTGTCTATTTCTCTACAGAGGTAACATACTCAATTTCAGACGACATTAGATTTTTTTTTGCTTTGCTTAAAAATACAACACACAATAATACATTAACATAAGTCTAGTCGTCACATATACACAATTTACTTACGCATTAATTGGTGCGGCTGGAGTTGAAAGGGATCTTAACCAAATATCGCGGCATTGACCGTTTATCCATTCTTGTCCAATTGGGCAGTTTGGTGGAACGGTTATTACATTTTGTAGATCTATCGGATGGTTTCTCGCGAAAGTTATGGTCAAAACACTCAACAATAGCCAGACTAGCAGCATCGTAGCTCAACGGAAATACAAGTTCTTTGTAAACAGAAGAATAGCCGATTAGCCACTGAAGTAAAGATATTTTATAATTGTACGTTATCTATAATTTAAAGTAGAAAGATAAATTCAAGAATTGAGTGTGATACGTTATCTATTTGATTTTCATTGTGTTGAACAATCAAAACTTAGAAAATTGTTATTATTATTATTATTATTATTGTAAATAATCTTTATTTTAAAAAAATACATGTCACAAGACATGTATTTTTGCTTTCATAGGTTATTCTTTTCGCGAAAAAACAAGTCAAACTGCACCAACATCACAACAAAACGTTTTATTATTTATTTTATTGGTTTTTCCCCAGCCTGATTTAGTAGTGGGTTTTACCATCAAATGCTATAATGTCCTTAAAATGTAATTCACAATAGCATTATTATTGTTATTACATTAGAGGCCGTCGTGGCGCAAGGACACAAACGTGTGACTGTAAGCGCGACAGTTGTGGGTTAGACTTCTATTTGTGGAAATTAAATATTTATTATTTTCATTTCCTCGATATGGTAACGAGACAAAATGCGTTCTTTGCGTCACTTAACATGTTAACTCAATTACCTAAAAATTTGACTGAAAGTAGGGAATTTGGGCCAGTCGTGGCGCAGGGGCACAAGTGTGTGACTGTAAACGCGACCGGTTGTAGATTCGACTCCCACTCGAAAAAATGACATATTTATTTAAATTTATATTTTCATTTCTTCGCACTGGTGTCTATGCAAAGCGCGGCGTTCAGTTCCGCAACTCTACACGTAATACTCCCAGAATTATTTTAAAATCTTATTTAAAAATTATATCTACTATGAACAAAAATTTTACAAAACTAATCACCTACCAAGACGTAGGTACACCTACCTGTTTAAGGTAACAAAGTAAGGCCTTTATACCAGCCGTCTATAACAATACTGCAATAAATAAATTTTTCTAAAGTTATCTTTTACGTAATGTAAAATGTTATTAAGAATGATTTGTTTCATATTTATTTCATGTTTCATAAATTGTTATTTAAGTCGTAATTCTGAATTACAGTTATGATTAACGTCTTTGAATATTTCGTTTCATTCGAAGACAAAGTGAACCTGATAAACTCTGACTCAAGATGGGATAAACAATGTACCTACGCATTTTTGAATTTTACAACATTACAAATAAGAACTATTTCAGCGTTCACAATAGTAACGAGCGCAAGTGAAACTTCCGCTGTTTTGGTAAAGCGTTACTATTGGAAACCAAAATAATTTTACAAAATATATGATTTTAATTCTTGAATGCATTTATGAATGTTTGTTTCGTCGTAATAATTTGATATCGATTCTTGATGCGGTTGTAATATAATTTTGATGATGATGATGATGATGATGTTTATGGTCTACGTACCTACAAAATTTTATTTTACTTTTCCTATTACAATTTTGCGTTATTTTTCTTTTATATAAATATACTAATTATCAAGTATAGAGTCTGAAAAGTTGTAATAGGAATAGAAAAAAGTTTTAATCTCCAAAAGTTTTGGATTTTAAATAAAAAGTAGGTAATATAAGTATGCCTTTATTTGTTATTTTAAAATCATTTACATTGACGTAATTAATACATTATTTTCTACAAGTTTTCGTTTATGTTTGTGTGTAAGGAAATATTTTTGAAATCGGTTTTTATTTTTTTCAATGTTTTTGCTTATAAAATCGTCTGTCGCTTAAGTGTTCTTTCTCTAAGTATAATTGTGTATAAAAGTAATGAAGAAACTTATTCTGTAACCTTCGTGGTAACTTTATTGATTTAATAAAACTGTTTGTTTGCGCGTGTCAAATAGTAGCCTCGATACGTGGTAGACCTATTTATAGCTTTTCATTTTATATAGTCCCTGGGTAGGTGACCAACAGTTATGTTCTAGAATCACACACGTCCGCACAATTGACATGATCACAGTTGTTAAAGTTGTACAGATATAAGTGGTATAAACAAATATAAAGGATATTTTGAAACATAAAAATGATGAAAAAGACATTGTACGCCATTTTCTTGTTATATATTTTAGTGATTTGTAACATTCAAGCAAAGAAATTATCTCGCAGTCGCAGTTCGGGATCTGGTCGTAGTTCCGGAAGAAAACAGAACTCTAATCCACAACCGATACCAACTTCATTAAGCTATCCGCAGGCATCAGCACCGAAGCCCTCACTGTTTGGGTGGCAAGAGAAAACATCTTCATCAAGACAATCCAAACCAAATAATCAAGGTCACTCTTATCCTTCAAGTAATACTGGTCTATCTGGAAACAATCAACCGAAACAATCGGTACCTCATCAAGAAAGTATACAAAGAAGCAATGCTCCATCTCAACAATTAACACCAGTGCAAAAGAATAGCCAACCAAATCATGCATATCCAGCATCTAATAGTCTTTCTGGAAATAGCAATCCTAGTTCTGGTGTAGGCTATCCACAGGGTACAGGTTTATCAGGTTCAAATGTTGCACCACCACCATACCAAGGAATTAATACGCCAAACTATAAACCACAAGGTTCAAGCTCTGGACTATCCGGGTCAAATGTAGCTCCACCACCTTATCAAAGCAATTATCCCAGTAATAGTTATAGTAATGCGTATCATAACCAACCAGGAGCACCGCCACCTTATTCAAATTCCGGAAATACCTTCTATCATCCACAAGGACCACCACCTCCATACTTTGGACATAGCTATGGAGGATACGGAGGCCATGGATATAATCAACAAACTCCTGGATATTTTGGGAATTATATGAATAATGGACGGAATTTCGGAAGTGTAAGTCGAACTGGAAGCGCATTGACAGGCGTAGGCATTGCAGGTGCTGGAATTGGTACAGTGTTGACAGGTTTAGCATTATGGAACTTAGCTAGATCTACCGGTCACCATCACCATACCGTCATCTACGATAACAGAGGTCAACCAATAGCTGTTGCACCAGATAATAATACGGCACTAGCTGTGGATCCTATATTGAGTGATTTGGTTAACTGCACACTAACTATAACTAATGATAATGCTACAGAAATCCTTGCAATTCCCTGTTCAATTGCAACTTCATTTACGCCGGATGCTAGTGTCAAAGATGTAAGTATGAAAGATAACAAAGAAGATACAACAAAATGTATCGTAACAGTATTAACAAAAGCTGGAAAAGAATTTATGACTACCATACCCTGTTCAGTTCTTCTTAACTCGGCAGCTGAGAACAATGTCACAGAGCCGCCTATAGTTGAGAACTCATCAAATCTAAGTAATAATACATCGATAGTCCAAGATGATAAACTATATGCAGATCAGCCTTTAGTTCTCACATCAAATTCTGATTTAAATATCAACGAAACAATTACTCTAAATTGTACTAAAGAATCAGGGGATTTACGTGATCCAATTAATCCTTGCTTTAGCGTAAAGCACAACCTTACCGTAATTCCTTTAGAAGACACTGAAAATCATAATAATTGAATATCGAAAATATATTAATCTAGATGAACCACATATACATTTATTATTATTATGTGTATCAACGTCTAAGAATAATTCATCATATAAATTTTTCTCTATTATCGTATCCGTAATTTTATCTATGAATATAAATATCTATTCGTGTTTAACATTGTTTTTTTTATTAATTAGTTATCATTTATATTTGCCACTTTCTGTCGAGTTCTGGAAGCATCGTTATGCCTCAATACCAGAGCGAAGAAAATGAAAATATAAATGTTAATAAATATTTTATTTTCTGGAATGGGGATAGAACTCATAACTAGTGCGTTTGCAGTCATACTTTGTGCCCCTACGCCAAGACTCTCTTTAAGTAGTTTAAGTCTTTTGGGAATAAACTTGATTTTACTGAGATGCTTACAACATAAATAAGTTGTAACAAGCGTATAAAAATTTCGACGTAGCTTGGCGAGA
>DWAP01004143.1:0-11245 GCA_018230625.1 Heliconius eleuchia
AAGCAAATAATTCTGTGGTTTAAGCGGGCGAAGCCGCGAGCGGGTCGCTAGTATCAAATAAATATGTAATAATATTAGGAATCAAGAGTCAATAGAAATATGATATTTTTATTCTATTTATTATTATAATTAAAATGATGTATTTTTTTATTTATTACCTGTGATTGTGATAGGCAGATACACTGTGACGGGCAGGAGGGCACAATAGTCGGCGTCAGTGCCTGGCTGCTGGCTTCGCAGATGATCACCCACGTCAATGACGTGAGCACCCAGCGCACCACAGATCTGTTATATGGTTGCGAGATTTAAATTTAAGAATTAACAAAATTATCAATGTGTGCAACAAATTAATAAAAAAAACGTTTAACATTATTAGTAAATACAATAATATTGGTTTATCTGTAATATCTGTACAGTTTATCTGTAAAGAAGCCAGTCGTGGCGCAGTGGCACGAAGTGTGACTGTAAGACCGACTGGTTGTGGGTTCGATCCCCACTCGAGGAGAATTACTACTGGACCCGTGCGGCTATGGCCACTTGAAATATACGAATGTTTATTTGAGTGTATTTAGGAAAAAATCAACGCGCTCGCCAACAGACGGTTCTGTATCAATTTCGGAATTGTGATTGAGAAATACCTTATAGGTTTTCATGATGTCGCGAATAAAGTTAGCAAACTTAAGTTTGCTAATTTGTTTGCGTATACACTTGTTTAATATGAAAAGAACAAATAAATAATAAAAAATGTTAATTTTTGGGTTTTTTCCCTTTATTTGTATTGTTATATCTATACTTATATCAATACTATACTTCGTCATAAGTTAATGATATCTTACTTCGTTATAAATTAGATCATAACTGTAGGTCTACGGGAAGTACACTATAGGTTTTAATTACTTGGCAAATTACATACAAAATGAAGCAAAAAAGCTATAAATGTTCATATTTTTAGACTGCGTTGTGTTAGAAGCTTAATTTATGTGCTCCAAGTAACTGTGAACCTGAATATCCGATATTAATTTCAGATCGATACCTTAACGCAATCTCAAGTAAAATGATATTTACAGATGGACAGAAATAGGGTCCTATAAGGGTTCCGTTTTCTTTTTTACTTACTGTAAACAAAATTTGCCCCATATAAAACAAAACATAGTTGGGGATGTTAACACAAGATTTTCGTTAAGAATGTCTATTTTTTAAGAATCTTTATATGACCTATATCTCGAGAACAGTAAAACTTTGAACTATACAATATAGGGTAAAAATATTCGTTAATGATCACTTCTATCCACTATTTTAGTTTGTCTTTAATTATATTTTATATTAAAAACTGAGACGAAAGCCGAATGTTCCATTTCGGTTTCGGCTGGAAACCTTGTTTCGGTCGGCCACTAAAAGCAGTAAGCCTCGACCAACTTAAAACCAAATGCAGAAGGATTTGAAACTGTCTGTCGGTTATTCACTCTCGAGTCCTAGCTAAAACAATTGTCCCACGATCAGGAGAGTATTTTTATATTTCTATTTCTATTATATTGTTTGAATATTATATTGTTATGTAAAAAACTTATTTAAATCTTTAATTTAATTTCCTTAATTTTTTTATATTTACAGTATTTCTGAATAATATGACAGATTTTAATATTTTAATAATGTAAAAGGATAAAAATCATTTTCTGCTCGAAAAATATAAATATAACTTCAGTCAGTTAAACTAAATAAACAGAATTGCAACTAAAAGTAATAAAGTTTGAAAAGTTTATCTGTTTATATTTTTACTTTACTGAAAATCAGAAAGTTTCTCTGGTTCTCTAGAAAAGTTGTAGATGTAATTAATAGAGGAGTATATTTACCAAAAAATAATTTATACCTATATAAAATATAATAATCAGCTTCACGCTGTTTCCTGCCCACAGCGGAGTAGCCAGAGGGAAATGGGAACCTCCATTCCCCATTTTTCGCCGAATACTGAAGGCATTGCGTATTTAGTAGCGGAAATCAACGCCGCGCTTCGCCTCGAGACCAGAGCGAAGAAATATAAATTTAAATAAATATTTAATTTCCTCGAGTGGGGTTCGAACTCAAAACCAGTCACGTTTACAGTCACACATTTGTGGCTCTGCGCCACGACTAGCCTCAAACCTATATAAAATATGGGCTACATTATACCTAAAGACAGTATAAAAAGAAACAATTTTGCCATTTCATTTCACTTGTGTAATGGAGATTTAGCAGGTGCAGGTCAATGCACATCAGATATTAAACTGTGTGCAAAAGACATTTTCTATATTAGATTTTTCACACTGGTGATGTAGTTTAATTTTGAATCTTGTACTTTCATGCCCATTTTAGTTACATATTATTTTAATAAGTAATAAATAGTATATAATATATACTATAAAAAATTTGTATCAGTTTTATTTTTCTATATTCTATAAAAATGTAATTCCTTAATTAGGTATTGTTGCAATAAGTTAGTATAGTTATCTATAGTAGATCAATAGCTGTAAGTAAAAGCATACATTTTCCTATTTTATCTTATAAAGAACGTTAAATCGTCCAATATAATTTAACTCATAAACGTCATTTAGTACTTACAGTTACACAATTCAAGAACATCTCGTATGTTCGTTTTATGTGAGAAGCTCGTAACAAAAACAGTGTATTGTCATCATGAAATTTGTATGAACAAACAAACGGAAGGTCGGTAACCACACAGAACATTAACGTACATTTTTTATTCAAGCGATGTTGTACACTACAGTCTGTTAAGAAGGAAGGAACACCTCATGATATAAAATAATATTGTAAAGTATATAAGTATTAAATATGCTATATACACACATATAAATACAAATCGACCGAACTATACATCCTTATTAATTGCTTGCTGCATCCTAATTATCACATTAAAGGCTATAATTTTTTTTACTTCATATTATATATAAGCTTCACGCTATAATCCTTACTATAGGAGGAAACCTAGTGTTAACACATTTCATTCCTCACTTTCCCTTCAAATTTCGAGACATTCCGTGTTGATTAGCGGAACTCAATGCCACGCTTCATCATGTTTTCAGAGCGAAGAAATGAAAATAATTCATACCACCGAATGAGAATCGAACCTACAAAAGTCACGTTTACAGTCAGACGCTCTCTCGGCTTCTTGTGAAACTTCTAACTTTTTTCAACGTTTTAATTAATTTCGTCATTTTACAAGATTACAACACCTACCTGACGCAAAATATCGGTGCCATGGGCGGGCGCAGGCAGGGCGCGACGCCCGCCTTGCGCCCTCACCTACGCACTTCCATTTGTTACTCTACGCCAACCTATAAAATAGACATTTTTAATCAAAGCGACATTCAAGCAAAGAAATTAAATCGACATCGAAGAAGTCAAATACCTAGTAGTTAAGTATCTTGTCGACCCCAACATCTTGATTTTAAATAATATATTTTTTCTGTTATTTTCAAATTAATTTTTCTTCAAAAACGAATATAAGACATTAACATTAATACTTGGGCACAGTACATCTAAAGAATCAAGAATCCATTAAAATACAATAGCAATAAATTTCATAAGGTGCAAAAAATTAATAATTTAAAAAAGCAGGCAACAAATATAAAAGTAATATCTATATAGATTTAAGAACATTGTAAGGAATACTTTATTACAGTCTAATTCAATTATAGTTAGAAGGAAATTGAAACTAGAGACTTCACGGGCTCGCTTTCTGCCTAGCGTAACACATTCACGCTGGTGGAGACGTTTATTCGGAGACTGCTAAAATACTTCCAATAAACTTTATTTTCCTTTAATTATATTGAGTTTAACTATTTCGGTTGACTGTGCTTGCTATTTGTACTAGACAAAATCGTACGATAATATTATCAATATTAAATTATATCAGCAATTAGAATATGTTACGATTTTTAATTTTTTTTTCATCACTCTATTTTGTTATTATTCTGTCACTCTATTATGAAGATACTAAGGAATGAAAATTTAAGTGTTGAACTCAGTTTCGGCCCATATATCTGTGTCTAAGCATAGACCATTTATCAGTATATAAATTTATTTAATAATTAAATAAAATATAGACAAACAACAATAAACATATTGTAAATTAATTTATAAACAATTCAAGACTTACTTATCAACTCAATGAAAACATTTTTTTTAATATATTAATTTGTCTAGTAAAATTAATTTAATTATCCCTCTTGGGCAAAGAAACAAACATTTACATGGAAAAACAAAATCCATTTGGCCCATTCTGAGACAAAACAATTTAAATTTTCTTTATATCAAGTGATGCTGTTCAAGTGCACAGAAAAAACCAGTTATATGTATGAGTATTAAGTGGCGGAACTCAACCCCGCACGTTACCTACCAAAACGAGAAGGTAAAGATAAATAAATAAAATTCACTAAGAACAAAAATTTAAATTAACATATGAACAAAAAATACGTTGGCATAAAAATCAGCGAACCGTCAAGGCACACGTATTTTAAGTACAGGTTGTTGTTCCAAATATATAATAAACATACAGATATTAATATTTAAATAATTAATATTTAAATAATGACGTTCTTCCGAATGGAGATTGAAACCATGTTCTCTTTGCTTATCCCACTATGTGCGGAATATAGCGTAAAACTAAGAGAAATCAAATAAGATTTTCAAGAGAATAAGATTACAGCAAGGAAATATAGAGATGAATCTATTAAAGGAACGGCAGAGATATTTCAACGGGTCGCAAGTGCATTCGCCGCTTGATAACGCCCGCAAAGATAAGAAAAGCCCCAGCAAATTATTCTGTAAGATACTTAGAAATAAAGTTTCTACATCACTTTTCTATTAGTTGAAGTCACCAAGTGCTTGAGTTAGTGAGGTCCATTTTAACCATGGATCAAGAAAGTTTACGGTGAGTAAAATCTAGGTAGACCTACATAAGTATGTTTTATATTTGTAATTGTGTTTCACTCCGTTTTCCATTAGAGAAAAATTAAAAGGTCGGCTAAAGTTACTATGCATTGTAACCTTTTGTAAGCAGTAGTGTGTTAATTTTAAAAGCGAGTTGAAGTCGCATAAGTTGGCATTTGCATATAACTACTTTTATTAAACGCAGTATACAACTTATATATAACTATTACGGCCATTCATACAATTTTATAATAAAAATCTTAAATGCTACCTCAATTTAATATATAAGTAACTAAGTGAGACAAAAGCCAGTGTTTTATACCTTTACCCATCACACAAAATTTGATAAGGATATTCGATATCAAAATATGGAATCCTTATGAAATCATAAGAAAATTTTATTTATGTACTGTTAGAAAACTAAAAACGTTCAGTTCCGATGGCTAACAATACATATAACATTTCACAATACGCAATAATACGATCCCTAATTATCCAGATGAACATGGTTAGTTTGTAAATATCATAGCTAATTATAAATTAAAGGAATATTTACACCACCTGATTATATGAAACATATTATTTATTGTAATAGTGGCAAACCAACAAGAAATGCCGAATAATATGTATATACGAAACAGTAAACAAGGTCTAGTTAGGGAGCGAAATTGTTGACTTGATGTGTACAGCGTTAATGTCCGCATAAAGCGTCAAGGTTTTTTACACTCGTCGAGGCGTCGTGGCACAGAGGCACAAAGGTGTGACTGTAATGCAACGGTTGTAGGTTTGAACCACTCCAGGTAATGAAATATTATGTATTAATATTTTCATTTTTTCGCTCTTTCTCAAAGGCGACAGCCCGGTGCTAAATTCCGCCACTCAACACGCCCCAAAACTTCGGCGGAAAGTGGAGAACGGAGTGTTTTAACACTACGTTCCCCCTACCTACCCTACTACACGCGGGATACAAGGATACAGTAAAGCCGATTTGATTATTTGATTTGTCCTTTACACTCTAATTACAGGCAATATACTTTCGTTTGTGATTAGTGAAACTTCATAAGAATGATGCTACGACTTTTTGATGACTCTTGAACGCTAGTCTGGTTCCATCGCGTTGACATGGTTCGCCACTCCTGTGATTGATCGAACACAGGCGACAACCAATTAAAGTTGTCCACTACGCTGGATGCCGTAAAATTCGCTAAGATTAATTGGACAGCAATTTGGTATGACAAATTGAGACGTAGTCTATGTCAGTTTAGCGTTATAAAACTTTGCTCTTGCAATGCCGCGCTACATTTTTTATTTTTTATACTTATAGTAGATATAAATTTTTTTAGTTATATAGAATTAAATTTATGAAAGGACGAGTCGGACTCGCCCACTGAGGAATCCTCCTCATTTTTTTCAGAATTGCAAGTTTCCGGGCGTATGCACTCATTTGGTTTGAAATGATCTACAATTATAAATTTGTAGAAGTTTTTATCTATTATTATAGTTATTCTTGTTAAATTTCATAATTTTAGGCCTACGGGAATACCCTATCGGTTCTGGTTACGCAGCAAATGTTGACAAACAAATTTTTTTTATATGAAATGAACTACAATTATAAGCTTTTTTATTTTATTTTATTTTTTATATCTATTACTGCACATGGCAGAGTAGGCAGAGGCAACCTGCAAACCTAGTCTTAAGACACTCCGTTTCCGATGATAACACTTCTGTTACGCAGCTTCCGCCAAATTCTTAAGGCAATGCGCGTACACTAGCAGAACTCAACCGCACATTGTTGTTTGCCTTTTTAACAGAGCTTGAAAATGAAAATATTAAATATTTCCCCTCTCGAGTGAGAATCGAACCCACAAATGTTTACAATTTTGCCCCTGCTCCACGACCGCCTCAACCATCTCATTTGTTATTCAAATATATTTACATACATTCAAATATATTTATATAATATATTTAAATACATAACACAAGTATATGAAAGTAATACTACAGTTAGTAGGCTTATTTAGTTGTTAATATTTTTCGTATAATTTAGGCATGGTTTAGTTTAAAAGCTTGTGTCTCGGGCGGGTGGCGTAATGGTACTCGAGGGAACAAGCACCGAGATCTCCATACAACGAGAGTAAACACACTTGCAATTTTAAGTTTTTGGCATCCGACTCCGACATTATTCAAAGCGGCATTTTGTATTTTAAGGAAACATGACGTTTGTTGCTCATTATTTATACGTACTTTATTATGACCCTTTCAATTACGCGGTTTCTGCGGCCATGCAGCCGTATGGTAGAGAGATATGGCTATATTTTCTTGTGGCTATTTGAAGTTATTAAGGTATGAAGTGTGGAGTGTGTTACAAAAAGATGTTCACTGAGCTGTGCAATGTCAACAGCAAACTGGACGTCTAATAAACACTGGCGGGTTCTGCAAAAACATTTCCTTTATAAAATATTCAGAGCTCGCTTTTACATCCTGAAGCCATAGTGTAGGTATAAGTGAGGAATAAATGTGGATGTATTCCGATGTATGTATTTCTAAGCGCATCTGCTATTCTTAGTTGTCCAAGTGTGAACTCTAAAATAGCAATTTTGGAAAATTTTGAATAAAATACGACCTGTTAAATGTATATTTCACATAACCGGTCAAATGCGAGTCGGAGTCGCAAACTGGGGGTTCCGTACCAATTTCTGGATTGTATATGAATGGGAAGTGTAAATATATTTTTTTTGTATGAAATATTCGTAGTCCTATATCCATTCTACCTATCCTATCTAAAGTCCTTGAAACCATTGTTCATAATCAACTGTACTACTTTCTCTCCTCAAACAATCTACTATCAGTTCTTATCAGTTCCCTCCCTTATCAGTTCGGATTCCGATCTTTCCACGGCACAGTTGGAACACTGCTGAATATTTCAGAGGACATTCGGTGTGCCTTGGATAACACCAAGCTCACTGTAATGGTCTTACTGGCTTTCAGCAATGCTTTTAACACTGTTGATTTTGACATACTTTCTTGCTATACTTCGTGCAGTTAACATTTCTTCCACAGTTTTAAACTGGTTTCACTCTATCTTTTAGGTCACCGACACAGTGTGAAAGCCAATGACAATACATCGTCTTGGCTAGATCTCACTGCTGGTGTCCCACAAGGCGGCGTTCTTTCTCCACTTTTGTTTTTGATTTTTATTAACAATATTTCTAAAGTAATTTCTTCTCTTACATATGGTATCTGCGGCATACAGATGGTATCTGTGTGCCGAAGATTTGCAGTTGTATCGATATTGACATGAATTGCCTAAGACCATCGCATTTATAAATAAAGATCATGCTGCGATTCAAGAGTGGGCTAAATCTTTTGGACTATCTGTTAACCCGAAAAATCGCAAGCAATTATTATCAGCAGTAGCAGACTTGAATGTAAAATTAGTTGAAACTCAGTACCTATTAATTAGCTACTGTACTCAGGATTTCAAATTCCATATTACGACATAGTTAGAAATCTCTGAATGCACATCTTTTCCCTCCTTTTTAAAATCCTTAATTATCCAAATTTCCCCTCTTATCTTCGCTCCCGGTTTAATATACTTCCCAATCCCACACGCTCCAGGCGGTCTTGTGTCATACCGACACTTGACATACCGAAGATTAACACCAAATTCTTCCAGAAATCCTTTTCGGTTTATGCCGCATCCCTTTGGAACAAACTTTCTAAATTTATCAAGAGAAGTCTTTCTATAATTTCCTTTAAATCACAATTTAAAAAATATCTACTTACAACCTTAAACTCGTAAACTTCAGATAGCGATTACGTTCACATTTTCATCACATATCTATGTCTTTTTTATATATGTATATATATATATATATATATATATATATATGTATATTGTCATATATATTTGTTTTAATTATACATTTACATATTATAATATATTAGGTGTATTTTATTTTGTTTGTGATTAATTATTTAACTAAATGATTTAAATTTGATGATTTTTTTTTAATTATTTAAGTAATAACATACTTGTACTATGTTCTTACCCGCTACTTGTCACTCATCCACTTCCACTGGTTGGCTGGAAGAGATCTCTTATAGAGATAAGTCCACCTTTGTAAACTAAATGTTTTATTGTTGTTTTCTTATGTGTATTTTAGTACAATAAAGAATATTATATTATTATTATTTTTAAGTTTTAAAAGTATTTGAACAAAGTGTTATTGAAATTACTTATTTAGTTTATATAATATCGTGTCACAAATATAAGTTGGGACAGAAATGGGGAGATTAGTGAACTTACGAAGTTGGGCAAAATTGGTTAACCCACTTTATAATTTATGATTTTAGTTTGGCAACCTTGCAAACAATTGTTAACAATCACATATTTCTATAAAATATTAATGAAGTATAATCCTCGTTACTCTTGGTAAATTCTATTACACGTATATTTTCATTATAAAATCAAATTAAAGTAAATTAAATCAGCTTCACGCTGTATGAACCTAGTTTAATTCTGCAGGAGGCATTGCGTGGTGAGTGGCAGAAATCAACGCCGCGCTTTGTCTCGACACCATAGCGAACATATGGAAATATAAATTTAAATAAAGACATTGAATAAATTTGTATTTCCATTTCCTCGAGTCCTGCCATGTCCTACCAGTCGCGTTTTATGTCACATTTTGTACCCCTGTGGCACGACAGGCGTCACTTTTTTTTCCTACATAATTTCTAAAATTATTTTTATTTATTATCTATTTTCATTGTAATTTCAAATTAATTAAACATACAAAGGTAAATGTATCTAGAGATCACAAGAACAAATATTTTTTTGGAGTTTTCAAGCCATATTTCATGCAGTTCTACTGAATACCTGCTACGAGACATTTCACTTAAGATCCCTCTCTAGGTGAAGAAGGCTCAAGTTTAAGGGCTTAAGGACTTAAATTTATGACGACGGAAAACAACTCATGTGGTTTATGAAAAGCTATATTAAAATTGTATGCTAAGTAATGTGGCTATGTGCATAAAATATTATGAAATATTGAATATATAATACAGGAAAAATTCCACTTATACCGTATTTCCCGGGACTTACAAAATATAGTATCGTCGAGGGACAAGAACTGGAAGGTTTAAAGTTATTTTATAAACTTTAAATACATCGTGCATCGTACTCATATAATGTAAATATTGCTACAAACTGAGTAACTAGTTAAAAGTTAAATATAATATTATATATAATATTATATTTTCAACCACATCTTGAGAATCTCGTTACATACTATGTAGAGAATTTAATATTTCGAAGAATGTAATAATTTTAATATTATTATTATAGTTTATCACATAAATGTACTTCTGCTTCCCTCTCTTCTATATGCGGGTAGTGAAGGAAAGTATTAAGTATTAAGACATTCATCTCAAAATTGGGCAAAATGTGTTGATTGTATCACCGTTTTTAGCCTAATTTCGAGACATTGCGTCTTGAATGGTCGAATTTAATGACGCACCTTGTCTTGCCAAAGTTGGGATCGTATCTCAAGTCATCGTGTTTACAGTTAGACGCTGCTCCACTGAGCCATGATTTACTCTAATTAGAATAATGATTGGATATAAGATAATATATATATAATGTTTTTGTTTAATGACATCTATAGAGCTGTCCAAATTTTATAAAAAAATAATCTCACAGTAAAAAGTAATGTCAATTTATTAGCATTATTATTTTATTTGCCACATTGTTTTTCGATAAACAAGAACTAAATTCTTCCCCTTGTTTCCAGATAAGCGAGGTGGTATCTGACATATGTAATCTTACATGAGGCGACGTTAGATTAAATGCGTTACATTTTGCAATATTACAAAATCCGCAGTTTACTTAAATTGAAATATAATTCAAAAACGAAATGTTCTTTTCAAATGTTGCTTATGATTTTATTATATTTCCTTAAGCTTATCACTATGAAAGAATTAGAGTCAATTAAATTTGTTTTCAATTTTTTTAAAATAAATAATGGTCATAAGTAGTATAAAAATAAAAATCAGCTTCACGCATTAACCCGCACACAGCAGGGTAGGCTTCCCCACTTTCCGCCAAGTTCCGGAGGCATTGCGTATTGAAAGGCGGAACTCAACGCCGCTTTTTGCCTCTACACCAGAGCGACGAAATGAAAATATAAATGTTAATAAATGTTTCATTTCATCGAACCCACAACCAGTCGTCAATCCACAAACCCACATGAACCCACAACAAATCTACTACTACTACTACTACTACCTTCACGCTTTATCCCTAGCGGGGTAGTCAGAG